>JAVJIF010003831.1:0-124261 GCA_038442645.1 Agave tequilana
ATTGTAAGTAGAAGCCCTTAAGAAGGCCGATTTTCTGTATCACAGATAAGCAAACAGGAAGAGAAGTAAGTAGCTTAGTGTGGTGAATAAGTGATTTACGAGGTCAAAACTTCCTTCAATGAAAAAAATGATAACTGTGTGATAACTGAACGAACTCTCAATCTAGAGACTTTTAACAAACAAATTCATCCAACTTAAGGGTGCCCCGCTTGCACACCTACTATATCTATATCATCTCCATGCTCACTTGAAAATACGGAATCCTACTATACGTAATCCAACAAAGGAGCTCTACTTGTTGAAAGCCTCGCCTACCTCCATTCTGCCATCTAAATTCTGTCTTCTTGTTCTATGCTCGGCTTAGTTCACTATGCCCCATAGATGGTTTTATATTAAGTTTTTCTTTCACTATCTCTTCTACTTTTTGTAATACCCCCGTTCCCGGAATACGTACTTAGTTGCGTATTCAGATTTTCGATCGTATTTTCAATTTGTTTTCCTGTATTATTCTGTATTATGAATTCCTTGTATGATTGTTTTGTCTTTGAATTGGATTCGTGGATTCGGAGTCAGCCCTAGTCTGAACCGAAGGCCCGATCCTAGAGTATTACCCGATTTGACATTCTGATAATTAGAATTGACCGATTTTAGTTTTAAATATCATTTTCCATTATTTATATATTTTCTATGATTTTCTAGATTTTCTGGAATTAAAATGAATTCTTCAAAACCGGTGTCGGCCAGTGTCGCTGACCGCTTCCCGGATTTTTAATTCACAACCACTTGGAATTTCCAGAAGAGTCTTTAGACTTTTCTTCTTAGAATCATATTTGCTACCTACATTCTTTTTCTGAGGATTTTATGATTTTATGAAAATTCCAACGGAGTCGGTAGGTAACTGATTCCAGGATTTTATCTTTAAAACTATAAAGTATTTCTTAAAAGGATTTCACTATTATTCTTAATATAATATTTGGATTTTTGATGTTTATTTCGGGTCGTTCCGAGATACTTGAATTTCGGACGATTCCGTATTTTCCCGAAAGATTTCCGCATCCGCAACTGAATCCCGGGAATCCGCCACTTCTATTATTTCCAATTTCCTTTCCAGAGAAAATATCTTCTCATTATAATTTCTTTTCCTCTTCCTTTATTTCTTCTTTCCTTCCACAACCACAAGAATTCTATTTTCCAAAATTCCAACAATTCCAAAATTCCATAAACTCCACCACAAATATCTCCACCTACCCCATTAAAATGCATCTCTTTTCCCTCTCCCCATGGCGGCCAAGTGTCCCCTTGAGAGACACCTCACCTCCCCTTCTTTTTACACCAACCCACCCTCACTTCCATTTGATTTGCATCTCCTTCATAAGATCCTAAACATAATAATCTCCTTCCTTTACATTTCACTTTTTTTCATTTTCTTCTCTTCTCATTTCTTTCTTCTTCTTCTCTCTTCTCCAAGAGAGCCGGCCGACCTCACCTCCGGCCAAGTCGCCGGCGAGGACTCCTCCCAACTCCGGCCAAGCTCCACCTCCTCCATCACAACAACAACAACTCCCCCATCTCCCTCTTCTCAAGGATCATCACCAACTCTACCTTTCCTCTTCCTCTCCATCATCAATTTGGTGAGTAATCTTCCTCATCTAGACTTGATTTGTTCTTAGTATGTTTGTATTTACATATCTTGGCAATTGTCTTCAAATCCATGATTAATTATTCATCAAACCAAACCCTAGAATCTGTTCTGTTGCTGTTTTCCCCATTATTAGTCGACTTGACCTAGCCATTATCGACTAACCCTTTCATTTGAACTTACCATTTTCTGGAAACACAGTATTAGTCGACTTACCTCAGTGACCAGTCGACTATAGAACCCCTTAGTCGACTACACCCTTGACCCTAGTCGACTAATCTATCCTGAACTAGAAACCCCAACTCTCGCTCTAGTCGACTTATGCCTAAACTATTAGTCGACTTGACCCCCCTAGTCGACTAATTATTCCTCCCTGGTCGACTAACCTATTCCTGAACCAAAACCCCATTCTCTGTATCTTAGACTTAGTCGACTTAAGTATCTGTTATTCGACTTATAGTTCCCTGATTAGTCGACTACTCAATTCATCCATTCGACTAACTTTACCTGAATCAGACATCTAACTCTCTGGATCACAGTATTAGTCGACTACCCCTATTCCTAGTCGACTAACCCCTCTATTAGTCGACTACTCTTCCACCTAGTCGACTAATTCTCTGCTGTCTGTTCTGATTGGTTACTTCCTTGAACTGAACCTTAGTCTATAGACTTATATCATATATTGGTATTGTTTGACTTGTCTCTTGGCTAACATCATCTTACCTTTTCCTCCTTCTCTCTCCCCTTCTCTCTACATGTTTATATCACAGGTTATGGCGCATCCCGAACTTCAGTGGATTCCGATATTTCGGCGTTTTGGTGATTTGGGCGAGTATTCTTACTCGCTACCTTCTTGCATTCTTATTTCATTGATTTGCTTCATATTTTCATATACTTTATTCCATATATCTTTTACTGTTTTCATTCTATGCGTGGCCGACCCTTCGTGGTCGTTGACTTCTGAGTTTCTCCTATGATTGCCATGCTATTATTTCAGACGTTGTCAATTGCATGTTTCCTTTTAACACATGTATATCACTTGGTAATGTGTTATCACCTGACCTGACTACCTGACATGCCACCATTTGGCAAGACCTTTATGTTGTACCATGACTTACCCAGACTATCATCTATCTCCTGACTTGACTGGTTACTTGATTTATATCACCACTTATCATGCTATCTCTTGACACAAGCATGATACACCGATTCTTATAATTATCACGATAAAGGGGATGTAACACCTGATTACTGTTATGTACTGATCACTGTTATGTATTACTGTTATGATATTGCTCATTCCCTTAATCTGATAATTATGTTAATAAATCATAAAAGGACAACTTGTATGGGTATGGGAGGAAGTGATGGATGCCGGAATGATACCTTGCTTATAGTGATGGATATGATATATATATATGGCGGACGACTATAGTGGGACTTAGGGCCCACATGAGTACAAATAGGGGGACTTTGGGCCTCCAAACCGGTTCCAGGTGGTGGGAACCGTTGGACCAACAAACTGGTCCCCGGTGTATGTGAACCACTATAAGAAGCTCTGTCAGTTCTCCATCTGCTTCCGTTAACAACCCTCGACTCGCTTATATATGGATGTATGTGTGTTGGGGTGCACACCTGACACATGCCGAGATATATGAGTCAGACGAGTAATAATAATAATAGACATTGCCTATTGACTTCTGTTGTGTTTCCTGTTATGGTTTCCGTTATGTGTATCCGTTACTCGTGTTATGGACCCCTGATCATTATTGTTATGTATTCCTGTTTTTGACTATGATATGATTTGCATCTCTGATTCTATACGCTTGGATACTCTGTGGCATGAGACAAAGGTATATATATGAGGTTTCCTTGTTTGGATTATTCCTTCGACGTACTAGTCTCATGGACCGTGACCTAAGCGTATAAAATCACCTTTGCTTATAATCAGCTTTACCTTGGATTTCCGGTTTTGCGATTGTTATGTTACACCTGTTCTTATATATTACTTCATTATGTTCTAACCCTCCTGTCTTCTGAGTTTCTCACTTGTGCTTACCCTGGCTCGCCACCTGGCATTGTATCATACTCGCCTGGGGAGTTTCACTGACTCCCCTGGATTCTCATGTCCAGGTCATGGAGCTTGGAGCGTGAGGATTTCCCCCTGCTGTTGATCAGAGTAGCGCGGCGGTAGCGTGGTCTCTCCAGTTACCTCGTGAGCACTCTTTTGTACTGTTCATATACATGTATCTTTTATGTTGTCCATACATGTATATTCCTTTGTTCTCGTCGCATTTGCGCATATTAGTGATATGATATTCATGTAATATTGTAATCACTCTGATGATAACTGTGTAATTGTACTATATGTGTTGGAATGTATAATGCACCATTTGCTTCCGTACTCTGATTCTTGCTTGTACTGATGCTTAGCGTATATACGGGAGGGTAGTTCTGACCTACGTATATACGTTGCAGTGACGTCCCCGTATCCGCGGGATCGGGGCGTTACAGGTTGGTATCAGAGCTTAGGCTCTAACCTCCTCAGTACGTCCAGAAGGCAAATCAATGGTAAAGAGATTTGCAACTGGAATACATGAGTCTTGGTTATACATTCCACTGCAAGTGCAGAGTTATCTATTTCCTGACTATCCTTCCTTTGATTCCTAATCCTTTCCATCCTTTACCCTGTTTTGGTTTTATGAAGCCTTTATTCCAGCCTTTGTCCTCCTTGTGTTCAATTTACCCCCTTAACGAAATTGCGAGGACGCAATTTTTTGTAAGGTGGGTGGATTGTAATACCCCGTTCCCGGAATAACGTACTTAGTTGCGTATTCAGATTTTCGATCGTATTTTTCAATTTGTTTTCCTGTATTTATTCTGTATTATGAATTCCTTGTATGATTGTTTTGTCTTGGAATTGGATTCGTGGATTCGGAGTCAGCCCTAGTCTGAACCGAAGGCCCGATCCTAGAGTATTACCCGATTTAGACATTCTGATAATTAGAATTGACCGATTTTAGTTTTAAATATCATTTTCCATTATTATATATTTTCTATGATTTTCTAGATTTTTCTGGAATTAAAATGATTTCTTCAAACCGGTGTCGGCCAGTGTCGCTGACCGCTTTCCCGATTTTTAATTCACAAACCACTTGGAATTTCCAGAAGAGTCTTAGACTTTTCTTCTTAGAATCATATTTGCTACCTACATTCTTTTTCTGAGGATTTTATGATTTTATGAAAATTCCAACGGAGTCGGTAGGTAACTGATTCCAGGATTTTTTCTTTAAAACTATAAAGTATTTCTTAAAAAGGATTTCACATATTATTCTTAATATAATATTATGGATTTTTGATGTTTATTTCGGGTCGTTCCGAGATACTTGAATTTCGGACGATTCCGGTATTTTCCCGAAAGATTTTCCGCATCCGCAACTGAATCCCGGGAATCCGCCACTTCTATTATTTCCATTTCCTTTCCAAGAGAAAATATCTTCTCATTATAATTTCTTTTCCTCTTCCTTTATTTCTTTCCTTCCTCCACAACCACAAGAATTCTATTTTCCAAAATTCCAACAATTCCAAAATTCCATAAACTCCACCACAAATATCTCCACCTACCCCATTAAATGCATCTCTTTTCCCTCTCCCCATGGCCGGCCAAGTGTCCCCTTGAGAGACACCTCACCTCCCCTTCTTTTTACACCAAAACCCCCTCACTTCCATTTGATTTGCATCTCCTTCATAAGATCCTAAACATATAAATATCCTTCCTTTACATTTCACTTCTTTTTCATTTTCTTCTCTTCTCATTTCTTTCTTCTTCTTCTTCTTCTCCAAGAGAGCCGGCCGACCTCACCTCCGGCAAGTCGCCGGCGAGGACTCCTCCCAACTCCGGCCAAGCTCCACCTCCTCCATCACCAACAACAACACTCCCCCATCTCCCTCTTCCTCAAGGATCATCACCAACTCTACCTTTCCTCTTCCTCTCCATCATCAATTTGGTGAGTATCTTCCTCATCTAGACTTGATTTGTTCTTAGTATGTTTGTATTTACATATCTTGTGCAAATATGTCTTCAAATCCATGATTAATTAGTCATCAAACCAAAACCCTAGAATCTGTTCTGTTTGCTGTTTTCCCATTATTAGTCGACTTGACCTAGCCATTAGTCGACTAACCCTTTCATTTGAAACTTAACCATTTTCTGGAAACACAGTATTAGTCGACTTACCTCAGTGACCAGTCGACTAGAGACCCCCTTAGTCGACTACACCCTTGACCCTAGTCGACTAATCTATCCTGAACTAGAAACCCCAACTCTCGGCTCTAGTCGACTTATGCCTAAACTATTAGTCGACTTGACCCCCCTAGTCGACTAATTATTCCTCCCTGGTCGACTAACCTATTCCTGAACCAAACCCCAATTCTCTGTATCTTAGACTTAGTCGACTTAAGTATCTGTTAGTCGACTTATAGTTCCCTGATTAGTCGACTACTCAATTCATCCAGTCGACTAACTTTACCTGAATCAGACATCTAACTCTCTGGATCACAGTATTAGTCGACTACCCCATATTCCTAGTCGACTAACCCCTCTATTAGTCGACTACTCTTCCAACCTAGTCGACTAATTCTGGCTGTCTGTTCTGATTGGTTACTTCCTTGAACATGAACCTTAGTCTATAGACTTATATCATATATTGGTATTGTTTGACTTGTCTCTTGGCTAACATCATCTTACCTTTTCTCCTTCTCTCTCCCCTTCTCTCTACATGTTTATATCACGTTTATGGCGCATCCCGAACTTCAGTGGATTCCGGATATTTCGGCGTTTTGGTGATTTGGGCGAGTATTCTTACTCGCTACCTTCTTGCATTCTTATTTCATTGATTTGCTTCATATTTTCATATACTTTATTCCATATATCTTTTACTGTTTTCATTCTATGCGTGGCCGACCCTTCGTGGTCGTTGACTTCTGAGTTTCTCCTATGATTGCCATGCTATTATTTCAGACTTGTCAATTGCATGTTTCCTTTTAACACATGTATATCACTTGGTAACTGTGTTATCACCTGACCTGACTACCTGACATGCCACCATTTGGCAAGACCTTTATGTTGTACCATGACTTACCCAGACTATCATCTATCTCCTGACTTGACTGGTTACTTGATTTATATCACCACTTATCATGCTATCTCTTGACACCAAGCATGATACACCGATTCTTATAATTATCACGATAAAGGGGATGTAACACCTGATTACTGTTATGTACTGATCACTGTTATGTATTACTGTTATGATATTGCTCATTCCCTTAATCTGATAATTATGTTAATAAATCATAAAAAGGACAACTTGTATGGGGTATGGGAGGAAGTGATGGATGCCGGAATGATACCTTGCTTATAGTGATGGATATGATATATATATATATGGCGGACGACTATAGTGGGACTTAGGGCCCACATGAGTACATATAGGGGACTTTGGGCCTCCAAACCGGTCCCAGGTGGTGGGAACCGTTGGACCAACAAACTGGTCCCCGGTGTATGTGAACCACTATAAGAAGCTCTGTCAGTTCTCCATCTGCTTCCGTTAACAACCCTCGACTCGCTTATATATGGATGTATGTGTGTTGGGGTGCACACCTGGACACATGCCGAGATATATGAGTCAGACGAGTAATAATAATAATAGACATTGCCTATTGACTTCTGTTGTGTTTCCTGTTATGGTTTCCGTTATGTGTATCCGTTACTCGTGTTATGGACCCCTGATCATTATTGTTATGTATTCCTGTTTTTGACTATGATATGATTTGCATCTCTGATTCTATACGCTTGGATACTCTGTGGCATGAGACAAAGGTATATATATGAGGGTTTCCTTGTTTGGATTATTCCTTCGACGTACTAGTCTCATGGGACCGTGACCTAAGCGTATAAATCACCTTTGCTTATAATCAGCTTTACCTTGGATTTCCGGTTTTGCGATTGTTATGTTACACCTGTTCTTATATATATACTTCATTATGTTCTAACCCTCCTGTCTTCTGAGTTTCTCACTTGTGCTTACCCTGGCTCGCCACCTGGCATTGTATCATACTCGCCTGGGGAGTTTCACTGACTCCCCTGGATTCTCATGTCCAGGTCATGGAGCTTGGAGCGTGAGGATTTCCCCCTGCTGTTGATCAGAGTAGCGCGGCGGTAGCGTGGTCTCTCCAGTTACCTCGTGAGCACTCTTTTGTACTGTTCATATACATGTATCTTTTATGTTGTCCATACATGTATATTCCTTTGTTCTCTCGCATTTGCGCATATTAGTGATATGATATTCATGTAATATTGTAATCACTCTGATGATAACTGTGTAATTGTACTATATGTGTTGGAATGTATATGCACCATTTGCTTCCGTACTCTGATTCTTGCTTGTACTGATGCTTAGCGTATATACGGGAGGGTAGTTCTGACCTACGTATATACGTTGCAGTGACGTCCCCGTATCCGCGGGATCGGGGCGTTACACTTTTTGAACCCTTTGTTACTGCAACTTCTAGCTCATCGTGGTGCCAGTTAGGCCAATAACTTTAATTAGTCAATCCAATGCCAGAAACTTACATGAGATCACGCTTGAAAGCACCATTCATATCGAATGACAAGGGCAAAGGAAATCCCATACAAGTTCAATAAATCAATTCATATAAATGATAAAAAGAAAGTTAGATTCATAGCAGAAAACAATAAGAGGAGAAAGAATTTATCTTTTTTTCTACCTGGTGTGTTCAACTATTTTTTGGATGGAAGGATGGGATTAGGGTTTGGTTGTGGTGGTGGTTGGTTCGTCGGCGAGGAGGTCGTCGTAGGGATCGCGGCGGCCAGGGACCTGGCTGATCTGGGAGTCCCAGGAGAGCTGAGCGTTAAATCGGTCGAAGGTCCAGAACCCGTAGGGGCGAATGGGGAGGCTCCAGTTCTCTTTCGTCTTCTTGCACTGCTCCTTGATCGCGTAGATGTGCTTCCTCGCGTTCTCATCCCGCTCCTTTGGGTCCTCCATCAGACGAAGGATCAGGTTCTCTGCGAACTCCATCACAAACTTCATCCTGATTCTATTCTCTCTCTTCTTCGCTAGCTTCGATCGATCGCCCACGAAGATGAACTCAGCTCAAGAATTGGGGATTTTAGCCCAGACGAACGAGGTTGGAGTGAGGATAAAGGCAGCCAGAGATTTGATTAAAGGCACCAAACGATCATAACACCCATCTAATTTGTTAAAGGCACCTATTAATATTCCTCACCCTCGTCCCCCATCACCGCCCCCGGACCCCCGCCCCCCACCCCACCACACACACACACACACCCGCGTCCTCCCCGATCGCCTCCCCCTCTTTTCAGGCTTACCTACTCTTTTCTAATTGTAAGGACTGCGATCATGATCGCACTTCTATAAAATTTAAAAACATGATGTTTTTGTGAGAAGTGCGATCAAGATCGCACTATGATTGCATTCCTAACAAATACAAAAAAACATGACATTTTTGTAACGACTGTAATCATGGTCGCACTCTTAATGTGAGGACTGTGATCAGACTGTGATCATGATCGCAGTCCTAACAAAGACAAAGAAACATGATATTTGACATTTTTTGTGAGGACTGTAATTTCGTACTCCTAATTGTGAGGATTGTGATCATCATTGTCATAAAGACTCAAAAATATGACATTTTTGTGAGGATTGCGATCACAGTCACAATCCTAATTGTGAGGACTACGATCATGATCACAGTGCTAATAAAGACTCAGCTACATGACAGTTTTTGTGAAGACTATGATTTAATAAAGACTTAGAAACATGGTACTTTTGTGAGGATTGCGACCAAAAGGAAGGGTGGCAGGGAAGGAGAAGGGAGAGGGGTTGTGGGGAAGGAGGGGGAGGGGGAAGGGACGGGGAGGGAAAGAAGAGGTGGACGTGGAAGGAGCGGGGGCGCGGGGGGGGGGGGCCGCGGAGGGGTAAATGTGCTCAAAAAATGGGTGAAAAGTGATTTTTTTATGGGTGCCTTAATTAATTCTCTGGGTGCTTTTATCTGCACTCACGAGGTTAAGGGTAACTTGAGCAGGAAGCACGCGTGTCGCACGTGAAACACATTTATACAAGTGTGATTGGCCTTGGTCTTGGATTTTAATTTTTGAGTTGGACTTGGTCTAAAAATCTAGATTATATTTAAACTAGTATGCCGCTCGGCGGTGGAACTGACCGAGTGGTATACTGAGGGATGGAGAGAGAAGGAGGGAGAAGGAGGCGGAGGAGGACATAGAAGAAGGAGGAGGAGGAGGGAAACGGAGGGGGAAGGTGGGAGGTGAGGGGGGGGAAGGTGACGGCGAAGGGGGAGCGACGGTAAAGCCCTGCTACAGCGCTCTATCTCCGAGCGATAGAGAGGGAAAGATGAAGGAGGAGGGTAGAAGAAAGCGGGTGGAGGGTGGTCAAAGAAGGAGAATGAGGAAGAAGAAAATAGAGAAGGGAAGGTGCGGGAGGAGAGAGGAAAGCGGCGACGACGAAGCCCGTCAGCAGATCCCCTGCGCGGAAATAAGATGGGCAGACAGACAAATTTATATATGAGTCATGGAAGAAAACCTCCCTTCGGTCAGTTTTGATAAAAATCACAATATTGAATAAACTTTTCAATGTTTCCAAGTTACACAAAGGTGTTTTCTTTGTCATAAGGAGGCTGCCCGAACTACATTACACCCTAAAATCTAAACGATGCTAACTAAAAGATGAACTCTAAGATTCAATATGTTATCGAAAAAGATGAACTCTAAGATTCAATATGTTATCGACCTCAAGCTTTACGTGATGCTGTGTTGTCTGATATAATTAACGCCTTTGTATGACCAACCCCCATTGCATCCATGACGAGTATTTGCATAGTCGATAACTTGTCGTGGTGATAAATTAGAGTATGTTTGTCTTTATTTTGACCAAGCTTTGGACCTACCGATACTGCGGTAAATGCCCAACAACCATCTGTAATTTTGACATATTTATCATATTAGAAACTGAAAAGTCATCCATATGGAGAGTTAATCAGTCGATCAATTATCAAATACTAATTAATTAAGCGGCCATTGACAAGACTGCTGTAGAATTCGAAGTCGACAACATCCCTATCGAGATACCATTGGCCAAAAATTCAAGAGGGAGACCACTGGAGTATCAATCAGCGGGATTCTAACTGGTGAACATTGTAGAGCAAATTTAGAGCCTGACCAATAACTAACAGGTTCGAACCGATGATCTATGAATGAGCGGAGCTCTTAACGAATCCAAGACCGACCACTCGCGCTGAACGCTGGTGGGTGGCGCAACATAAAGCCCAAAAAGTTTTAAGGGAATAGATATCTCCTATGCCCAAAGTTTGAAGCTGAACTGTTTTTAGTACTCAAGTAGTTTCAAGTTTATCCTCATATCCACTTTACAGTTTGCACGGTATACTCATTAAAATTACTCGGCTGGGAGAATCTAGACTGAAAAACGCAGCTGACAAAGAAACACAAAAACTGGTACCAAATTAATTCATATTAAATATGAGCAAATATGTCAAAAAACCCTGCCCTGAGTCAGTATACAAGTACATGCATCCCTGCAATGGATCCTATTAACAATCAGACATTTGTAGTTAGCCCGTGGGGAAATTGACATTCATAAATTACAGAGGTTTGGAACATCACAAAATTTACTGCAGGTGTGAAATAAAGCAATCAAGGGCTCCCCACTTCCCCAGCACCATTTTAGTGCTTCATCAACTGAATTAGGCAGCATAACCAACAGGACTCGCCCTTCATGCAGCTAAGATTTACTATTACACTTTGTTATATGCAGAGCTAAGATGCAAGCAGGGACCAGTGAGCGAGTTTCTGTTTGCAGGTGTGCATCAGTCATCAGGTTGCTGGTCCCGTTGAAGGGGGACCATGGCGGCAGCATGTTGCCGTCTCTGACGATCGCGGAGGTAAAGGACAGTGAGAAGACAGACAAAGAGAGTGAGTATTGTTGCATTTCCTTCATCCATGAGTACATCTTCCACCCATTCCTGAACCCTTGGGTATACTTGTGGGAGTGAATCAATAAAAGTAACCTGGGACAAATATTCGTTATTTTTAATAAGCAAGAATTTCATTAGATGATTCATGAACAACGAACAAACGCGCTGGTACTTTTGGCATTTGTAATGGATTAAAATCAAATGAAATAGTTAATCAAACCAAAAGAGCAACTGACTCACCAATAAGGTGTCAGCATAATTCTTCCTGATCCACAAGCTCGTAAGTGCAAGTGTCACAGGTAGTCTTGCGGCTGGATCATTCTCAAGGGCCTGATCATAGTATCTTTTTGCCAAGTGAAGATCAAGGGAAGCCCTTGACCATGCTCATGCATGTAACCAAGGTTAAACATAGCCTGCGCATTGGATTGTGATTGAGCATGCATGTAAGCCTCTGCAGCACGTTCATAATCTCTCTCGGTGCCCTGCCAATGACCAAGTAAACACCGATCAACTATGATATATGAAGCATTTATTTTGCATGGCTGGCTGAAACTTATTTTAACTTCAGCAAGTTGCAAGTGGTAATAGTTGGTCATTAATATGAAGATAGGCCTACTTCAGGTCTTCATCCAAGGAATTAGCATGGGAGGCCCTTGGTTCAGTACTGTTGCTTTTCATCAGAGGTATTATCCTTGGTTCAATAGAGTTGTTTTGCTGCTCATTGGATGTTTAGTGCTTGAACCTTATTCAAACATGAGATCTTACGTACGTCAACATGTTATTTGATAATTTGAACTTCTTGTAAGAAGAATGGTGCAACAATTAAGAAAGGTTAGGATACAACATTCAATAGGGAACCTGTAGCACAAAGAGGAAATGCATAAATGAACACCCCAGACCAGAGTAGCTGCATGCTTCCCAGCATTCCCCTATAATATCCCACCATCTATCAGGGGTAGAAATTACGTCTGAACCAGATCCAGGTCTCGCTCATTGAGTATATGCCTTCACTTGAATGGAATTAACAACGCTTGAAAAATATGCTTCACTGAATATTTTCCATCGCAGAAAAGAAAAGCCTTATCCTAACAATCAATTTAACCCACCACCAAAGGCCAAGGGTGCAGAAGTGCCACTGTAACACAGTCAAAAAGCCTTTTTACAGGGGCAAGAGGTCTAGGGTTCAAATCCTGGCACCAGGCTACAGCCTATTCTACCACAAAAATATAAAAAAGCCCCCCCAGATTGGCAGCTAATCTGACAGAAACACACCCATCAAAAGGGGATTAAACTCGGGTCAAGGTCTTACTAAAATATATCGTGCACGGCCATAAACCATAATGACCAGAAGTCATTTACCTGACTGTGTTTTCTTTTATTACACCTATTATTTGTGAAAGGACAACTTGCAGAGTCAAGCACTCACAACAAGCTAACAAACAATTACATCAGATCACCTACCAAGCACAAAAATTTAAGTATATGTTTTATAAATTGTAACAAAACAGAAGAAATTGCATACCCGGCCATAGTAATAAGCATCCCCAATAAGCAGTGCGGCATGTTCATTACCCTGCTCAGATGCTTGCCACCACAAAGAATGAGCACGAAGATGCCTTTCTGTGTCCAGACAAAAGCCAGATTCCCCATGCACATACTCTGTTCGCCATATTTATCAAGAATCCAGGCAGCATTGCTTTGTGCCACTTCATATCCTAGCTCTGCCATTCTGGAGTACAACAGGAGGGCTTTGCCCACATCACCTTTCAGGTAGGATTCCAGGGCCCATCTTGAAAGGGAGCTCCAAGGGCCTCTCTCAGCTACTGTTTTGTACAAATATGTAGCCTACACATCCAAAGGAAAACAAAACCAATATTATATAAGCAAGAGTGTTTTATCAATCAAAGCATATTTCCAAACTTAGACTTGCAAGCAACAATAGAAGGTTCTAAAATGAAATGACAAGGAGCACAAACCTACACACGAGCCCCAAATGTTGAATACAATAATACAAAATGAAACATGGACAATCCAAAACAATTGAGAAGTTCAGACAAAATATGCATCTAAGCTTCTTTTACCTGTATGTCATATAAACTTGACATCAGAATTTCAAATTATGGACATTAAGAGTCAGGTCTGTGGCCAAGAACCTAAAATCGAGTTGGTCAAAACCTAAAATGTTATGCTCAATATAAGCTACAACCACTTTTAAAAGCGAGAAAGCTCCAACTAGATGACAAGGAGGGTAGTAAGAATGCCAAACTGAGGTGCAATTCATTTTAGTGGCCATTCATTAACGACTTTGTAGCCTTGGAACCATTGATTGCAACATAGTGTCCAACGTCTGCAAAACAGTAGTTCCTAGAACTTCCTTGAGGTATCTGTCCAACTGTTGAAGTAAACATACCAGTGTTACATGGGCATGGGACATGGGTGCCCTCAAGTGTCTAAAAAAGGAACTTTCCAAACATCTAATATTGAATCGTGACTATATTTTTATATGTGCATGCAAAGATGTCCATAGCCATATATCTAGATGAGTAATCATTTAAGAAATTGGATCATAAGTCAACAAAAGAACCTAAATTAATACTTCGACAAAAGAACCTAAATTACTACGAAGTATGGACACGGATACGGGATATGAGTATAACACGATATGAACACGGGGATACAGCTAATTTTTAAAAACTAGGAGACATGTACGACATGGATACGGTAAATATTATATGCATATATTAGTGTTTTTGTGTCCATATAAATAGATACACATGTAATACACAATGCACAAATTAAATATGAGATAAAAATATGTTATATATATGTATAAATGTAAATATAAATAAAATTATACTTGTATGTGTGCCTTGATGTTCATTATCTATAGCATGAAATTTTAAGGGTAAGAATATTACAAAAACATTATCTTAAATGTTTCAGAATATTTTCATGTCATATAAATCAATAATTATGTGAATGATCTTTATTGAGAAACTAGACAAGTGAGGTAAATGCAATGCATCGACAAGTAATAAAGTCATAACTTTTCATTGAAAATTATATTTCTTTTTGTTTAATTTTGTAGCATGGTTTCGTTAAGAATACATCTAGGATACTTTGCAAATTTTAGGATACATTAGAAGTATCTGACATGTATTGGTCAAGTATCAGTCAAGTATTGGAGTGTCCAAGTATCCATAAGTATCGAATACGGATACGTCTCCTTCAATGAAGTATCAGTGCTACGTAGCTTAATTACAATCTAGCATTAACATATTGCATGCAGAACTCCAAGACCACAACAGAGTTGTAATATTGTCATAGTTCTAATATTGAAATGCCATCAGAGTCCATTAAGTGTCTCCATGTATTCAACAAATCAAAAAAAACAAAATTTTCAAGTGTTCTAAAGCACACTGACTGCAAACCGTGCATACCTATACTTCTACCAACAATTTGCTTATCCTAACATTTTTGCATGTGTTCTTTACGCTTCCCCTCTAGGGTTCTATGGAAGACTACATGTACCAGCTTCTACTCTAGGGTTATATATCCCATAAATTGACTCCTTTGTCGGGGTGCAGATGTATATTTGCATCCGTATCTGCTCCATATCCACATTTTGATGCGGATACAGATACCAAATTTGCTATCCGAGCAAATACGAATACGGATTCAGATAGCTATTTTAAAAAGGGTGTGGATACAAATACACATACAAGTACATTTTTAAAACATGGACACACATACGAATATCAACAAATTTATATTATTATATAATATATATTACATATAGGTTATAAGTTAAAATAACTTTATTATAATTATAAATTACAACTAAAGAACTTAATGAACTGCCATTATCTCATTCTCAACTCTCAGCCCTCTCACTCCCTCGACACTTGGGTTTCTCTCCTCTTTTCGACGGGCACGCGAGCGAGGTAATCTCTCTCTGAAACCTGTCATCACCCCGAACACCTGCCCCCTCTGTCCCCCTCTCCTCGTCTTTTGCTCTTTTCCTCTCTGTCCCTCGCACTCTCTCTTGTTGGCCCAGAGGCCTTCCACTCTAGTTTTGATGATTATTAACTCATGTAGTTATGTTTACTAATAATCTTGTGATGTTTAGTTTCAGATCATTAATCAAGATATTAGTTGGTGATTAGCTTCAACAAGGAGTTTGGAAGCTTTCACATGGTGATTCTAGAGCCCGAGCATAAAGATCATACATTGCACTCGTTGGAGTCTAGCTCGGTGGATCACGGTTTGGATCGAGTCAGCTTGGAGACGGCGCTCTACAAGAAGGCATCGGTACCTAGTTTAGTTTTGTGTTTAGATCCAATTGTAAAGATTAGAATAGTATGATATGCTCAAGTTCACAATACACACACGTTTTGGTTTTGGTTTTCGGTTTGATTGGTTTAACCAATCTTGGTTTTCATGAATAGATAAGTATCAAAATAAGTTTACATGTTTTTATGTATATTAGATGTGTTCTATATACATACATGTTTCAACTATTTAAACAAACTTAATTTGATAGTCTATATCATAAATTTTGTGTTTCGGTATTTTTAACAAGACTTGTTTTGGGATTTAAAGTCAAAAACATGGATATATAATTGTTTCATGTATATTGGATTATATCCATATACATCATGCCTAAATGTTGTTTAATATCATGTTTTTGTATTTGGATGAGTTTTGGACAAAACGTATTTTCTATTCAAAAATCCAAGTTTTAGAAAAATACAGTTTTTGGTTTTTGGCAAAATTTCCTTAACACAAAAATAGTTAATAAATGTTTGAAATTTGTGTTAAAATTTTTAACACAAGTTTGTATTTCAATGTAAAATGATAAAACTATTTTTGTGGAATTTTTAGAGATTTATGGGAATTTTTAGAATTAAAAAGAACAAGTTTTTCTGTCCCAGAATTGCTGCTGCCAGGCTCTATCGGTCGACCGCACGGTCGACCGGACCAGGAGCCGGTCGACCGTAGCGGTCGACCGACGTGCACGTTGGCTGCCCCTTAAGCCAGTCGACCGCACGGTCGACCGACTGTAAGCAACCCACTCTCGGGTTGCTCCGATCGACCGGGTGGTCGACCGGCTAGAGAGCCGTTGCTCTCTGGTTCTGGGGACAGTCGACCGGGCGATCGACCGGTAGCTGCCAACGGTCAAAAATCGACCGTTGCCGGTCGACCGGACGGTCGACCGGTAGGCCATTTCTGGCAGATTTTGCTGCCAACGGCTATATTTTTTAATGGGCTATAAATACCTCATTAGTGGCCAGTTTTCTATAAGATTTGAAGAGCTAATTTTTCTCTACTCTCTAGTGTTTTCACAGCAATCAAAAGAAGTTTTTGGGCTTTAATTTGCACAATCTTTTTGGTGTTTTTCTAGGGTTTGGAAAATCAAAGAAAAGGGTTTTTGGGAAAAGGCCAATGCACTAGCCCTCAAGACACTTAGAGCATCTCTTGATAAAAATCTTTTATATGTGTTTGCTCACTATGATTCGGCTTTTGCAGTTTAGAGCATTTTGACTTCTCCCGAGCTACCAAAGATTATCGATAAGATGAGGAGATCTAGGAGAGACAAGTCCGACGAGCATTGCCTCATGGTCCAAGGGAATGACTCCCTTGAGGTACAATCGGAATCTCAACTAGATGATAGCTCTAATTCCTATTGCTATGGGTGTTTAGAAGTACAAACCTTAAATGTAGAACTTGCTACAAAGCTTGAAATTTTTTTGGAAAACATGATCTTTTGAAAAAGAAAAATTTTGAACTAAAAGAAGAATATAAGAATTTGTGTTCAAGTTTTGAATTGATTTTGCAAGAGAAGGAAGAGATTGTTAGTGAACGTGACTCACTTAAATCTCAACTAGACCTTACCCTAAAGGAAAATGAATTTTTAAAAAGTAAAAATGATTGTGATGATGTTTTGAAAAACAATGAAGTTTTATCTTCAAAATTAGATTTTATTGTAAAAGATAATCATTCTTTGAAAAATGAAATTGATTTCATCACAAAAGAATTAGATTTAGTTTTAAAGAAAAATGAATCTTTAAAAATTGATATAGACTCACATGTTTGTCATACTAGTGTAGCTTCACCAAGCACATCTATTGCATGCTCCACTTTATCCTCTAGTATTGAAAATGATATAAATGTTTTGAAGAAAAATGTTGATTGTTTGGGCTCCACTTTGAGCCAATGTGCTTTGAATCATACACGCTTGGAATTCTTGGTTCGAAAGAAACAAGTTCCATCTTTGCATGCACACCCTCCATGGCATACACATGCTCCTCACGTACACACCCATCACACTTTGTATGCTCATGTGTACACATGTACACATTGTGAACGAAAGGGCCACCTTGCTAAATTTTGTTATGATCGTATACATGATGTTAATTTAGCAACTAATTTTGTTTGGGTTAGGAAAGGTTCTAACCATTATGGACCCAAAAGGAAATGGGTACCAAAGACCACCCCTATTGTATTTGATGCAGGTGTGGGCTCTCACATGACGTGAGAGTAACGGTACCTTAGAGTTGATACGTTCCGAGCTTCATGATGACCATTTGGATGCATCACTTTCAAGGGAAGGTTTGGTGGGAAGACCACCTTGGTTTGGAGAACTAGAGAGGTGCCTTCATCGGTTTTCGTATCGATCTCTAACTCCCGTTTTTATTTACATGCTTTCACATCATTGATTTATAGCATGTCATGTTTTATTGTTCATTATGCTTATGCCATGTTCATTAGATTAGTGATATACATGTTTAGTTATTTGACACCCATGTTTAATATGGATCTATATCTATGTGTTCTCACTTTGTTTTTAACTAATATGTATGTCCTAGATCTATTGCACATGCATATACATAATGATCATATGGATGTTTATGATTTTTGTTTTTGATGCTTCATGTTTTGATGTTTATAGATTATTATATTAAATGCCATGATTATTAGATCATTGACATATATGAATAGCTTTTGAGATCACCCTTGTTTATAAGGACCCATATGTTGTGATTCTCACCATTGTTTAGCTATTATGCATATCATAATTCTAATAGCATGTGGATTTACATATTGATCGTTTTTCATACTTATCATGTTGATTTATGTCTCGTTTTATGCTTCAAATTTTGAATATATGTTTAAATGTTAGTTTTCATTAAGACTAGGATATATACTTGTACATATAGTGGGCCACAAATAAACTTTTATATGTTTGTGCTTGAACGCTTATTTGTACCCATTAGATATGATAGTATACTAGTTTTGATGATTCATGCATTTGACTTGTATCCCTATTTTATCTATATTTTTCATGTTTATTTGTTTCACTTCATGTATATGTCCATCTTGTCTAAACTATTAATTATACATATACATTCTTTGAGCCACGTGCCTTAATGCATATACATTTGTGGACTCGTAGTGTTTGGATATGTATGTATGCCATACATGTCTTGAAGAAATCGATTTTTGATGATTTTCATGTTTTGAGGAATATCGAGCTTAATTGACTATTTTCATGATTATATGTTTCACATAACACTTGTGCACTCACTTCATTTAAATGTTTCTCATGATTGTGTTTTCATGAGCATGATATGGGCTTTATGGACTTCGAGTGTTTAGTGCCATGTGATTTACATGTATTTCATGAAATATATTTTTGTTTTATTCTTTACTTGAAGGATTTCGTACTAGTTTACAAGATTTTCCATTTAACTAGTTGCGGGATTCTTTGTTATGGTAGAATTTTTCAAACATACACTAATTTTTCAATCCTATTTTTGAAAACCCTACCTTCCAAGGGTGGTTGGATGGGAGGTCATGCCCATGTATGCTTTATAGTGAAAATCATTTTAAACTTGAACATGATTAGGAGGATAGGATATGAGGTATACACTTGATATTATTGTTGTTTCAATTGGTATCATTGGATTCTTTCAATTGGTATCAATATTGACATCTTTGTATACTCATATTTCAATTGGTATCAATATTGACATCTTTGTATACTCATATATATTGTTTTTATTTTGGTATCATATATTCTTAATGACAAATACTTACAATTGGTATCAAGATGTTTATTTGAATAATTTCAATTGATATCAAGATTTTTATGTGTTTTTCTTAAAATTGGTATCAATACCTTATTTACTTTCATTGCTTTATATGTTCACTTTCAATTGGTATCAAGATGCACTTACTTTGACATATTTTTAAATTGATATCTTAATTGATTGTCACCCCTTATTTACATCATTTGTGTTTTAGACAAACAGGGGAGAACATTGTTTTATTGTTTTTAACCCCTTTGTTGATTCTTTGTTTCAAACAAAAAGGGGGAGAAAAATTTATTGATTTGTTTTTACTTTAACCCCTTTATTGATGATTGACAAAAATGGGGAGAATTATTTGAAAGTTTAAAAACACAAACTCAAATTCTTCTCTATGTATGCATGTTTTGTTTATGCATGTTTTTATATGCATGTTTTATATGCATGTTTTGTTTTATTTATTAGTTTGTCGTTTAATTGCTTAATTGGTATCAAGAGCAATATTTAAGAACATGTTTTTTTTATTGCTATTAAGAGCATGTTTTTATTGATATCAAGAGAACGTTTATGCATTTCATATGTTTGGTATCAAGAGCATGTTTTTGTATTTGGTACCTTGTTTTATGCATGTCTATGCATACATGTTTGTGAGCTTTCATTGCATATTTAATTGTTTATTCCTATGCATGAGTTAAAGGGGAGCTTCCTTGAAGCTTAACTTTAATCCATGCATATATAACTCCATGAGTTTTGTCATCATCAAAAAGGGGGAGATTGTTGGCCCAGAGGCCTTCCACTCTAGTTTTGATGATTATTAACTCATGTAGTTATGTTTACTAATAATCTTGTGATGTTTAGTTTCAGATCATTAATCAAGATATTAGTTGGTGATTAGCTTCAACAAGGAGTTTGGAAGCTTTCACATGGTGATTCCAGAGCCCGAGCATAAAGATCATACATTGCACTCGTTGGAGTCTAGCTCGGTGGATCACGGTTTGGATCGAGTCGGCTTGGAGACGGCGCTCTACAAGAAGACATCGGTACCTAGTTTAGTTTTGTGTTTAGATCTAATTGTAAAGATTAGAATAGTATGATATGCTCAAGTTCACAATACACACACGTTTTGGTTTTGGTTTTCGGTTTGATTGGTTTAACCGATCTTGATTTTCATGAATAGATAAGTATCAAAATAAGTTTACATGTTTTAATGTATATTAGATGTGTTCTATATACATACATGCTTCAACTATTTAAACAAACTTAGTTTGATAGTCTATATCATGAGTTTTGTGTTTCGGTATTTTTAACAAGACTTGTTTTGGGATTTAAAGTCAAAATATGGATATATAATTGTTTCATGTATATTAGATTATATCCATATACATCATGCCTAAATGTTGTTTAATATCATGTTTTTGTATTTGGATGAGTTTTGCACAAAACGTATTTTCTATTCAAAAATCAAAGTTTTAGAAAAATACAGTTTTTGGTTTTTGGCAAAATTTCCTTAACACAAAAATAGTTCAAAATGTTTGAAATTTGTGTTAAAATTTTTAGCACAAGTTTGTATTTCAATGTAAAATGATAAAACTATTTTTGTGGAATTTTTAGAGATTTATGGGAATTTTTAGAATTAAAAAGAACAAGTTTTTCTGTCCCAGAATTGCTGCTGCCAGGCTCTGTCGGTCGACCGCACGGTCGACCGGACTAGGAGCCGGTCAACCGTAGCGGTCGACCGACGTGCACAGAAACGTGCACGCTGGCTGCCCCTTAAGCCGGTCGACCGACTGTAAGCAACCCACTCTCGGGTTGCTCCGATCGACCGGGTGGTCGACCGGCCAGAGAGCCGTTGCTCTCTGGTTCTGGGGACGGTCGACCGGGTGGTCGACCGGTAGCTGCCAACGGTCAAAAATTGACCGTTGGCCGGTCGACCGGACGGTCGACCGGTAGGCCATTTCTGGCAGATTTTGCTGCCAACGGCTATATTTTTTAATGGGCTATAAATACCCCATTAGTGGCCAGTTTTCTATAAGATTTGAAGAGCTAATTTTTCTCTACTCTCTAGTGTTTTCACAGCAATCAAAAAAAGTTTTTGAGCTTTAATTTGCATAATTTTTTTGGTGTTTTTCTAGGATTTGGAAAATCAAAGAAAAGGGTTTTTGAGAAAAGAGTTTTTGATTCAACTTCTTTATCTTGGTTTCTACATTTTCTCAAGGATTTTCTTTGAGTTTTTGATTTTCATTCCTTTGGTTTTCTCCACACTTGAGCTACATCTACTATCCTATTCTATAGGATCCTTTTGTTTTGTGGGAAAAGAAATTGTTCGTGGTTATTAGACCACCAAGTTGTAAACCTTCATTTGTTGATTAGCTCCCTCTTTGGTGGAGGTTGAGATTGTGCTTTGCTCCCTCTTGGTGAGGTGGAGTTGGTATTGGTTTTGTATCCCTCTTTGGTAGAGGTGGATTGTGGTGCCTAGGTGGTGGTTGTATTTGGTTGAGAGAGGAGTTAGGTACTCCCAGTTGTATTTGCCCCCAAAATCCTTGGTGGAGGTTCCCTGTGTGGGAGTCCTTTGTAGACAAGCTAGTGGATTCGAAATCCTTCTGGGTGAAGGTGGGAACGTAGAGCTGGGTGCTCGAACCTCGAAACAAATCTTGTTGTTTGCGCTTGATCCATTGACTCTTACTCTTTCTCTCTCTTTGTATTGTGCCTTGTATTATTTCATATTGATCATTCATATTTATATGCTTGGCTTGGTTGTGTGTGCATCACTTATTGGTTGCATTAAGTGTAATTGTAATTAGTTTTTAAATTCCGCATTTAGTTCATTAGATTAGCATTATCACCTATTCACCCCCCCCCCCCTAGGTGATTTCATCTCTTTCCTTGCCTCTCTATCTCTTGTAAAATTATTATTGATTAATTTTACGAAAGCTGAGCTTATATAAATGGGGTGGAATGAAAGAATTACTCAATTGGGACTTTAGCATTGTGTGGCATTCTATCATTTGAAAAAACACAGAAAGGCTGAGGGAGCAAATGAGGGGAAAAAAGAACAGGACCCACGGCACTTGTATCTTTGTGAGAAAAGATGGGAATGTCCAAATGAATTGTCTATTACCTAATTGACTCCCTATTTTCTTGGCCATAACATATTTCAAATAATATAATAGATTAGCATGAATTAATTGACAGCTACAACAACCAAATTGCTTCTTTATGTTCAGCTATTATTTGAATTTCTCAGCTCCCGGATGGATTAAGCTCCAAGACTTGTTTTGTTGTAATGGATAAAATCATTTGTTCTAGTTAAGATTTTTCTCTTTTCTTTTGAGAGATCAGATTATCTATGTGATTTTATTTATACGTATTTGTCCGCTTTTATTTAATCATAAATAAGTTTAAGCATGAACTAGAACAAAGGCAAGAATCTTAAGCTTGGTGATATAAGCATATCCGTAATTATATCTAATTCCCACATATCTCATTCATATCCATATCCGATTCATTAATATCTAATACGCATCTAATATCTGATTTTGACGGATACGGATATCAATTTTTTGTAACAGACAATATCTGTATCCGTACCCGAGATTTGGAGTCAGATACAAAGATTCTAAATGCTTATGTGATTTGTATCCCACCCTTTTGCACCCCTGCTCCTTTGTCATCCCATGGTATGATTCAAATGGCTTGTTCCTAAAAGAATGTGTGCCTCCACACCTGGAATGTAGACCAAGGGGCCCTTTTGTGTGGAGCCTGCCCCAGATAAATTATATTGATAATACAACAGCCGAACCTTGCGCTCAACTAAGTCTAAGGTTAGATAAAATACTCACGGTAATTAGACAAACAAGTCAGAGCCCAAATTTATTGCTTAAAGATTAAAATTAAAAATATAAACATGACATATAAAGAACATTATGGTCATGAAAAATTGCATAACATATATTGTAGTTATATTTAATCATAAAAAGACAAAATTAGAAGAAGAAGAATCGGAAGTTATAAGAAAAACATGATAGTAAAATCTCAAGAATGGTAGAAAACATTTTGCAAGCAAGTGGAAACAAGTTTACTATATCCAAAAGTAATTAACCTCAACGGTTAAAATGCCAACTAATATTTGACCAAACAATAATATGATAAACAAATGTAGGAAGTTACCATTTGAAGATTCTTCTTAAGGCCTACGTCTTTTTGGAACATCTTTGCCACTTGGTACAAAGCCTTTGGCTGACCTGCATTAGCTGCAGTTAGAAAATACTTGCATGCTAGTGCAACATCCCTTCTCACACCAATACCCTTGAGATACAACACTCCCAAGTTATAATTTCCTCCAAAATCCTTATTTTCAGCTGCCCTCTCAAAGTATTCTTTTGCCTGCAAAGGAAATATATGAAGAACTGTATTTCATTCACCAACTAAAAGCAAAGTAGTACAAAGAGACAATTGGACAAAAAACTGGAATACAAGAACCTAAAGCCAACAGGCTAATAAACCAGAACTTGAATTCCACTCATGCTTATCAAATTTGTTTGGGTGGTTCTCTCTCTCTCTCTCTCTCTCTCTCTCTCTCTCTCTCTCTCTCTCTCTCCTCTCTCATCTCTCTCTCCTCTCTCTCTCTCTCTCTCTCTCTCTGGTGTGTGTGTGTGTTCGGGGTTGTCCGAAATCACACCTCTGAGCATCGGATTTTTTTTCCTCAGAGACCTACATTGTCAGCTAATCACCCCCGCTAATACAAATACATCAATTTAGGAATTGCTCATATATACACATCTTCGACAGCTTTAGTCATCTCCTTGTAGATTATGCATTACGTTCCCAGTAGGCAAGTAGGCATTGCATCTCCTCACTGTAAACACCTAAGTATAAAGAAAATAAAGATAGTTCATCTTATCGGTAATACTTATCAATCTGTTCTTCAAAAAGAAATTATTAGATTTATTTGGAAGCAAGGCAAACTTAAGTATGATGAAGTTGTACAAGAACGACAACCATGATGACAACAAAGCCTTCATACCAAATCTTTGGAGTTGGCCACATAAATCCGTTTCCTACCTTTAGCTCTGTTGAGGGCTGTGTTCTGTTGCGTTAATAAGTTACATATCTTTTTTCTGAATACATTTCCATTTAGGTATAGCCCTAGTCTGTCTTGCTACATTAACCGCTCGCGTCTACTAAACTGACACACTTAGGGTTCTCCACTGCAGATGCCAAATTCATATACTTGGAACTCCTTTTTGAGGTTGAAGGATAATTTTAACACCGTCCTACAAAAAGATGCATTCTTTCACTGCCGAAGGTAAAAAAATTAAATCTTAAGGCCTGCCCAGCAGGATTTGAGACATCCCTAAGTAACCAAAATGCATCACCAAACATGTTCTTGTATCTTCCTACTAATCAGGAGCTTAGGGCGTGTTCGGCATTGCTTCTGATAAGTGGCTTTCACAAAATTTAAAACATAGGTGTTTAAAAACATGGATGTTTGGAAACCGATTTCACAAGGAACCTGTTAAACAGGCAGAAGCTGATAAGAGACAGTTTCCATACATCCCTTCCTGGAAGAAATGTACTTCAAACATTGTTCTAGCTTGATAAGCACTTAGAGTTTCAAAAATTACCAAACGTGTTAGAGATATAAAAGAACCTTTCTGAAAGGTACTTCATTTATTAGTCCTTCCATAGTAGCCTAGTAGGGCTGACCTATAAATAAAAGCAAGACCAAACACCCCTTAGCAAAAAATTCTTTAGTCAATGCCTTACTGCTCACCTATTCTTCTCTTCCTCCTTAACATGTAAATTTTTTTTAAGGCTTAGTAAGAGACTGTTAATTCCCCCCTACAATGTCATTATCAACTTCCTCAGCTATTAAACTTGCAGAGGAATGAACTGTCTTCATGGCAGTCAAAACAAATTAAACAAGTTGGTAACGCTCATGCAACAGGATCTTGATAGGCAGGACTCCTCAACCTCTCTTACATTTCTTCAACATTTAGAGGTTATCTTGGGCGATCTCAAATAGACCCACATTAGTGGTCCCATTGACTCCATACAAGCACCTTTCCAGCATATTTGCAGCTGAAGTACTCTTTCAGCAACAATTGTTCCACTTGTGGAAAGCTCTGTGAACAAGAATAGTGTGATGAATGTTTATTCGCTAAATCAGAGTACGAGACTCAAGCAGCTTGATTCCTGTAACAATGCCTTATATCCTTACAGAATGACTTCTCAATGTTCTCAGTAACAAGTTGATGCAGAACTTATGCTGTGGTTTTCTTCATGGAAAAATGGAAATGATTACCATTCAATAATTTGCGAATACTTTATATGATCATCAAGAAAAAGGTGGGTTTATTTAGAAGGTTCCTTGATTATCTCAAAACTAGTTGATAGGGACAAAGTGGAGAAGATTTCCAGGCTGATAAAAGCTCTTTATAACCTAAGTTGACTAGAAAAAACTAAATTATAGCTCCCTTGGCATATCATAAGAGAATTCTGTTCATCCTAGGACCTGGAAATATATGCTAAAAAGAAGAATGAGCATACAGTATCCGGTCATAGAGCAATCAAAGGACGGTTACTGTATAAAGTTTGGAAGGTCAGACAGCGCGCTTTGCAAGTTTGTTAAGAATTCAATGCTTGATGTGAATCAGAATCTTCCTCCTAACAACTTTCATGACAGCTATGATTTAGACTGTATAGTCTTGAAGATTGAAGAGGTTGTGTCAAATATGCATAATAGATGGGCATGGTGTCATGGACAATCCCTACTGCTGGTCCCTTTTCCTTTAAATGAGGCTAGGACAGACTACTAATACATTTCCTTGCTACTTTCTTATCTTCAACGATTGGGAAATCAGTTCCAAAGAATCCAAATTGAATGAGTAACATGTTTTATAATTTCATCATTCCTGAATTAATATTTTTCTTTAACTGTACAAAAGTATAATTTACAAAATTGTTCTAAAAAAAAGTATATCACAAAACTTTTAGCTATCACCTTCTCTTTCAATGAACAGTTTATTACAGAGAGTCGGCAATTCATTGTTAATGTTTGATTGAAGGACAAAGATGACTTGAGGATTCAGCTGAAAATTCCAAACTTTCATCCAGCAAAGTGAAATCATGTGAGATCACAAACGCTCGAACAAGTACAACACCTAATGGTAATCTGCTTATTTAACGTCCACTAAATTTTAATTATTGTAGTTAACCCACCATTCCAAATGTCAATATTAAGTCGTCTTCTTTTTTCTCTGGTAAATTATCTGTCCATTTCTCCAAATTATTCTATTTATTTGTTATGCACCAGCACATTAACTTCTAAAACATATAACCATTTAACTAAACAAAAATATGAGTTTGAAACACCCAAACGTTTTCAATTTTAGGTCAAGAGGCTAAATTGTATCCCCAATCTAAAGCTCAAACGGTGTACAAACATTAATGTGTTGAATTCCAATACAAATAATAGAATTATGCATTATTGTGTAAACAATGAGAATGGAAAGGAAAGAGAGAAAGGGAAAAACTTACTTTGGTGAAGTTTCTCTTCTCCACGCCATAACCTTTTACATAGAGATACCCGAGTCCATTGTAAGCCGAGAAATGATTCCGCTCCGCTGCAAACTTGAGCCATTGCAGAGCCTTTGTATAATTCCTCTCCACTCCTGCCCCCCTTGCATATATCTCCCCAAGAAACTCCATTGCCTTTGGCTCCCCCTTCTCCGCCGACTTCGAGAACCAATACAACGCCTTCCCATGGTCTCTCCTCAACCCCCTCAGTCCATAGTAGTACAAAACCCCAATCTTATACATGTACAAGGCATTCCCTTTAACAGCCTGGTACTCAGTCATCTGGAAATCTTCGTTGTCTTCTCCCCTTGACTTCCTCAATGCTTCTTTGTTCTCCTCAGTCCCGCTGTGGATCCGAATGGGCTCGATTACTGGTGGCTCCTTGGAGATCAAGAAGCTCGCCAGCGCCGCCTCCGCCAGCTCAGCATAAAGCTTCACGGCCTTCTCGAACATGTCCTGGCGGAAATAGGTGTAGGCGAGGACCATCTTGGACTGCATGTTGCCCCCATCGGCGGCGAAGTGGTGGTAAAGGAACGATTTTGGCCGGCTCTGCGGCCGCGCGGTCCCCGCCCCGTAGAGGAACCCTAGGGCAGACTGGGCATGGGGGTGGCCGGCGGAGGCGGCGGCCTCGATCTCGGCAGCGGCGTCCTCCATCGCGGAGGCGTAGCCAGAGGAGGCGGCCGAGATCATGTTGCGGACGCCGGAGAAGTAAAGGGACTGGCGGTGGTCTTGGTCTGCGTCATTTTCGGATGTTGAAGAGGAATTGTTGCTGATTTGGGATTCAAAGATGGGGCGCCAGGATCCGGGGTCGTGGTCGTCGTCGGAGACGGAGGCGTCGGGGTCGCCGAACTCGTCCCAGTCGGCGGAGTCATCGGAGGAGGGGGTTTTGTCGGCGGCGGAGTCGGCGGGGTAATCCTTGAGGTCGTCGTTGGTGATGACGAGGAGGTACGGGCGTAGGGAGTGGGCGGTGGAGAGGAGGAAGAGAAGGGTGAAGAGAACGGCGGAGAGCTGAGGAGGCATCGGATCGATCGGAGAGGGAAATTGCCAGCGATCTCTCGGAGAGGATTGAGGGCTGAAAAAGGGTAGAAATCGGTTTTCTAGGGAACATGGAGAGCTGCTCTGGGCGGTTGACGTGGCTTGAGACGTGGGGCAATTTTATTGGTCGCAGCAGTCGGAACATGTAGCCTCCCCGTACTGATCTAATGCTAATTTGCATAAAATTATCCTCAAAATTACCGCAACTCCAACCAGAGGAGCGGATGTTGGCTCCAAAAACATAATTAAGTCACGCATCAGATCAGTACACCCACAAAATTAAGTAAGACAATAATAAAATTTTCAAAATTGTTCACATTACTCACTCTTTCTCCTTCTCTCTCATTTTACTTCTCCGCCATCCGCCACTAACCACCGACATTCCATTCTCGACTAGGGGTGGCCAATGGGGCGGGTCGACCCGCTCCGCCCCGCACTGTGCAACTTGTTGGAGTTGCACAGTGCGGGTCAACCCGCACCCGCCCCGTTTAGGGGCGGGTCAGAACGGGTTGACCCGTCCCGTTTAAACGGGACGAATCGGATTCGTCCCATGACGAATCACGGGACGAATCGGGTCGGGGAAAATTTCCCCGACCCCCCCTTCTTTTTTTTCTTTTTTTTTTAGTCCAATATTTTTATATTACCGTTAGAGAGGAAAATTACTCTGCGGCCCCTAGATTCGATTTTAATTTTTTTTTAAACCCTAAACGGCTCAAAAATGAGCCGTTGGCCAATTGTATCTCTTTAAAAAAAAAAAAAAAAAAAAACCTAACCTATATAAATACCCTCCACTCTCATTCATTTTCATCTCACTTCACCTCAACCCTCTCTCTTCTATTATAAATCACTCTTATTCTCTTACAATTACAAATCTCTACCAACTTTCAGTCTAGTCTAATGGAGCCCAACTGGAGTACTGGCGGTACCTCAACCGAAGCCGGTGGTAGCTCTTCATCAACACACAATCCTTCAGCTGCCGCACCTTACACTGATGTTGGCGGTAGCTCATCGTCAACATATGCCGCTTACCCACCATACAACTATGCTCCCCAACATCCGTATTTGCTCCCTATCACAGTTCGTCAAGCTATGCAATTGACTACAGTGGTTTTGCACCATATACGCATGCTGCATATGCCAGTGATAGTGGTACGGTCGGCATTCTATTTCCTTCCCTCCTCAATATTCCTCATATTCTCAACTTTTAATGTCAACATCACCAATGCACGCACAATCTCTGGCTCCTTTTTTTTACTGAAACACAAGAACAATACGATACACAACCAACACAGCATGATACTATAGTTCCAGAAACACAACAACCAACTAGCACAAGCACAAGCACAACCACTAAAGTAAGAGCCAAAACTTCTCTAGTGTGGAACCATTTCGTAGAAAAAGTTATTGAAGGTAGAAGAAAGGCAGAATGTAAATACTGTCATCAACTATTTGATCATAAAGAAGGACACGGTACAAGTGTTCTTAATAAACACTATGAAAAAAGCATGCTAAAAGTCACGGTTTACCACCACAATAAGCACAAATATTAGCTGATTCAGGCACACTCTCCACTTGGAGATATAAGCCTGAAGTAAATAAACATAAGTTAGCTGAATTTATTGTTCGAGCAGAACTTCCATTTTCTTTTACTGAATCAGATGCATTAGTTGATTATCTTAAATCTGTTTTTGCTCCTGATTATAAGAGAATTAGCAGACAAACTATAACTAGAGAAATTGAAGATTTATTTGTAAATAAAAAAATATTTTGAAGGCTCTTTTTACTAGTGATGCTAGAAAAATTTCATTAACTTCCGATATATGGGAAGCTCTTAATCTTATTCATTATTTATGTGTTACTGCTCACTTTATTGATGATAACTGGATTTTACAAAAACGTATTTTATCATTTTCTAAATTTTCTGAGAAACATTCTGCTACAGATGTAGCAAATTCAATTTTTCTTACTTGTAGAAATTATGGTATAGAAAATAAAATATTTTCTATTTTTTTTGATATGCAAGTGGAAATGCTGCTTCAATAAGACAATTGAAAACGGTATTAGATCCGATTTTAAACGGTAAACTTTTTCATGTTAGATGTGTTTGCCATATATTGAATTTATGTGTACAAGATGGTCTAAAAATCTTAGACAAATATATTTATAACGTTAAAGAAATTATTTTACATATAAAACACAGTGGACCTAGGAGACAATCTTTTAAAAGTTATTGCCGACAATGTGGACTGAAGGAAAAACTACTCCAAGCAGATGTGAGAACTCGTTGGAATTCAAGCTACTATATGATTAAAGACTGTCTTCCTTTTAAACAAGCAATTCAATTTTTTACAATAAATGAATGTTCATCTTTTTATATTAGCGATGAAGAGTGAAAATTATATGAAAATTTTTGTACTTTTCTAGAAAAATTTGACACTGCCACAAAAGCACTTTCTGATACATATTATCCCACATGTAACTTAGTTTTTTATAATCTTAATGAAATTGCTCAAGTATTTGCTGCATACAGAGATGATGACAGTCTTGAAGAGGCTGTACATGATATGGAAGAAAATTTTCGAAAATATTTTGAAAATATGCCTTTTTTATTTTACTTAGCTGCAATTATGGATCCTAGAATTAAAATAGATAATTTAAAACTTTTATTATCCAATTTTATTTTATGTTTAAATTATGAACAAGATATAGATAAATTACTTTTAGAAATTAGATCTCTTTTAGAAGAAATGTACTCATTGTACAGAGATGAGTTATTTCCCCCTTCTTCTTCTGAATTTAGGGCACCTACACCATCACAAACTTCTTCTACTAGTCTAGGTAAAAGATTATCTAATTTTAAAAGTTCACTTTCCTCTAATACTAGAAAGAAACACTCTTCAAGAGCATGTTCATTTGATGAACTTAATTTATATTTGAACACAATGCCTGCTGAAATAAATGAAAATGATGATGAACTATGGGAATCATTTGATGTTTTATCATGGTGGAAAGAACAGAGAAAATAATTTCCTGTTCTTTCTACCATGACCCGAGATATACTGACACCTCCGGCCTCTAAGTAGCGTCCGAGAGCGCATTTTCTGCAGGTGGTAGAGTTTTGACACCCTGGAGGAGCAGGCTGACGCCGAAACACTTAGAGATGGATGTTTGCTTAAAGGACTGGTTCGATGCAGAAATACGCACACAAGGAAAAGCTATTCTAGATGAAGAATTTGAACAGGACGATTATGACGAGTAGAGAACCACCAGAGTTTTTTATGTACATTGTATGAGATGAGTACCAGAGTTTTTTTATGTATATTATACGAGATGAGTTTTATGTACATTATATGTGATGAGCAGATTGGTATATGATTTTTTCATATTAATAAAATAATTTACCTTACAAAAAAACTTGTAATTAGTGAATATCAATTCTATTTTTTTATAATTTTAGACATTTTTTAAAAAATTTTCCTCTTTTTTTTACTATTTTTTCCTAATTTCTTTATAACTTTAAATTTAAAAATTTAAGAAATTTCGAACTAAAAAAATTAAAAATTGCCGAGACGGGTCCAACCCGTCTCGGCGAATTCGGTAACGAATCGGGTCAGGAGACCCGATTCGTTACCCGGGTTTTCAACCTGTCTCGTCGAATCCGTGACGAGACAGGTCCAACCCGTCTCGTCACGGATTCGTTGGCCTGACGGGACGAATCAACCCGATTCGTCCCGTTGGCCGCCCCTATTCTCGACCCACCCAGCCTCGTCGTTCCCCTCCTTAGCCCCCCACCCTCCCCTTTTTCCACCTCCTTCCTCCTCCTCCTCGTCACCGGTGAGTTGGACGAGGGTGACAAGGGCGGAGGGAGAGGGGGTGAAAGAGGGGGGCAACGGCGAGGGTGGCCTCTTGCCCTCGTCAGGTGTGGAGGCGACGAGGGCCCCTTGTCGGGAAGAATGGTGTGTTGGTGGAAGAAGGAGGAGGAAGAAGGAAGAAGAAGGGGGGTGTAGTGGCCCCTTGCCCCTCGCCCCGCTTGCCAGAAGGAGGAAGGAGAGGAGAAGAAGGAAGAAGAGGGGGACATTTGCATCTTTCCCCTAAGGTTAAATTGTCCAAAAAATCAATAGCATTTTCATAGTTTTTGGGCGGGTGCGTTTATCAATTTGGTGGGTGTCAATATCTGCTCCTCCAAACTAGCTAGAGACACGTGCATCAAGTGAACTTGGTATAATTTTTTTTGGAAGAGACTTAGCTACTTTATTAGATACAGAAGTTGCTACACAAAGAAAAATGTCAAGCTCCTCTAATAGAGAAGACAACAATACATGTGACCAATGACCGAAAAGTTACATTACTCATTTTTCTACCGAACACACCAATCGAGCACGCGAGTTGGCCTGGAGAAGTCTACAACATTCATAGACAATGTGTGTTGAGAGCCAAGAGGGATGTGTGGTCTTATTTCTCTAGGTTAATCAATCTCCAATCTTTGAAAATTTAGGTTACCCATCAAGTGATAAGGGAGATTATTAGAACACTTCTCAAATCTTAGGAGGTCAAAGCCATCACTTTGAAAAAGCTTAACGACGAAGAGGAGATGAATTTTACCGCCTTCATAGATAACTTAAAAACTTATGAAATAAAGATGAAAGTCAGAGAAGAAAGAGAATCTCAAAGAAACAGGATGTCTCGTTCAAGACCTCTCCTAGCAAATCCAAGAAGGATAAAGATGACGATGAAAATCTTTCCGAACGATTAAAAAGAGTAGAGTTATTTCTCTACAAATAACATCGAAAAGACAAGAAGAAGGCAATATAAGTCACCACATGGGATTTAGAGAGTGAATCTAATGAAGAAATCGATTCCGCGCACGTGTGCTTCATGGTCCAAGAGGATAACCCACTTGAGGTAAATTCAGAATCTCATTTAGATAATGATAAATTATCATATGATGATCTTGTATGGCTTAGAAGAAATGTTTGAGAAATATAATTTGATGAAAAATAAATTGTAAAAAAGAGATCATTTCTTTAAAAAACAATGTTGATTTGACTTTAAAAGAAAAAGAAACAATTTCAAAAGAAAAAGATTTTTTGAAAATTCAATTTGATTTTGTCTCAAAAGAAAAAGAAAAAGAAAAATTGTCTTCATTTGATAAAATAAAAAATGATTTTGAATCTCATTTAAGTTCTTGTCAAAATGAGAAACTAAAATTTTGATTAATATTGAAGATTTTTAAAAATAGAAAAGAAATTTGATGATTTAGGGTCAACCTTGAGCAAATGAATTTTTGATTATAATAGACTGAAATCTATATTTCACAAGAAATAAGTTTCACATGTTTATGCACATACATCACATGCACACCACACTTACACCCATGCTAGAGTGTACACATGTATACATTATGACAGTAAAGGGCATTTGACACAATTTTGCTATGATAGAGTAAATATTTCTAATGCCAATGTTTGAGTTCAAAAGAAAATACTAACCCCAAGGATCCAAAGGATTTGAGTATCAAAATTTATATCAATTGTATTTGATATCAGTGTGGGATCTCTTAAAATGTGAGAAAGTTTGATGCCTTGATGGTAAATGAATGATGAGCTTGATGGACAAATCAATTTGATGAATCACAATCAAGGAGTTAAGATGAAAAGATCATATTTAGTTTGGAGAAACAGAGCTAGCTTTATCGGTATTAGTAATTATCTCTATCCTCCATTTTTTCGTTATTTATGAGCATATTGCATATGTTTAGAATATATATGATTCGATTTAAATATTTTTATAAGCATAAAATCAAGAAAGCAATTAAGCGTCTCAACTCTTAATCAAGATGAATCTTAAGGAGAAGTTCAAAATCCCTCATCGGATATACGACTTCATTTTTTTTAGATACATGCTTGATTCATTTTTTTAATTTTTTTTCACTTGGTAGTATTTTTAAATTATTTTAAATTATTTTTAATAGTATTTATTTTTGAAAATACCTACCTTTTGTGGGCCGTTGGTTGGGTGATCATGCATTGTATAAATTTATTGAATATTTTTTTGGCAATTGCATGTTAGGATAGTAATACTAATGAGTTATACACATGATTTATATGATAATTTATTTTTATATACTCATTCATATTTATCTATATGTATGCTTTAATTTGCAAGTGGTATTAAATTATAATTGGTACACACACATAAATATATGCGTTGTTTAATTGAATGTGCACGTTTAAAAATGATCATGCATGTTTCTCATGCATATCATGTCTCTAGCACAATTAATTTCATGCTAAACTTGATTATGTTTCAATATAGTTATTGATATATTTTTTTATAAGCTTATGCATTAGTTTTATTAATGTTTTGAAAAGGGAGAGAAATTTGAAGTGTTTTGATTTAAATATTTATTTGGTATCATTTTAGATTTCAATTGATATCAATTATTGTAATTGGTATCTATCTTATTTTGCTAATTGGTATCTTTATTTAAATTTATTTCAAAATGATTTATTGATAAGTTTTCAATTGACATCAAAGGTGCTCAAATTTTTAATGTTTAATTCAAGTGGTATCCAATGTTTAAATTGTTTTAGTTTCAATTGGTATCTATATCTCAAATTGTTCTGTTTTCATTTAAAATCACAAGTGGTATCTACACTCTAAATTAAAAATTATTTTGATTTTAATTATTTTTCAAAAATTTGTTTTTGACATATTTGCCTATATACAAGGGGAGCTTAACATCTTCTCTATATATAGATTTAGATGTGTGCATTATATAAAGAAAAGTTTGATTCCTTTTTTTTATGCAGTACACGTATGTAGGGAGAGCTTAACATCTCTGTCTATATATTATATATTATGCTTATATGATTTAGGTCTTAGTCATCCCTTCTTCATGTAATGCATGTATGCAGGAGGAGTTAACTTTACGTGTCTCCTCATCAAGAATTTATATCACATATATATTTATTTCATTTTCTTTACCCCTTTATTGATGAAGTAACAAAAGGGGAGAGAAATTTTGAGTTTATATATGCATGTTATTTATGTTTTTGATCATATGTGTTTTGATATCCTGTTTGTTTGATAAAAATGAGAGAGTTTATATGCATATTTATTCTCTTATTTATGCATATTTGTTAGTATTTGAAGTTTTACTGAATATTTTTATATGTTTATATTTATGCATGAGTTAGGGGAAGCTTTTATAGAGCTCTTCTTTATCCATACATATATAACTCCATGAGTTTTGTCATCATAAAAAGGGGAAGATTGTTAGCTTAAAGGCCTATTATTTTATTTTTGATGATGATGAACTTATGTAGTATAGTACTAATGATCTTATGATGTTTAAGCCTACAAGTTTAATCAAGATCTTAGTTTGATATTTAGCTTCATCGATAAACTTAAAGTTAAGGTTTGAAGCTAACACATGTTAATTTAAGAGCTCAAGCACAAAGAACAAATATATACTTAAGAAGGAGTCTAGATCAAAAGAATCAAATTTTGATCAAGTCAACGAGAAGAAAATCAAGAGGGAAGACTTGAATTTGTAAAAGAGTTTGTAAGTATTTAGAATTTTTATAAAGTTTAGATTAGATTTGATGGCTCAAGTCTATACATACACAAAAATTTTAATATTAGTTTGATGGTTTTCATTGAATATGAATTTGTGTTTTGCTTTTCAAGAAGTTAAGTTTAATAATATTGATTTGAAAAAAAATTTATACTTTGTATTTTAAACTCAAATCTTGTATTTATATGATTAATACCTCAAACAAATAAGTTTTATAATTTGGAATATGTGTTGGATTCTATCCACACATATTAGAGCTCTATTTAATCAAAGAGACTTATTTTGATGAGTTTAAGTTTTGATTTTATCAAAAATTGATTTTATGAATAGAAATTCTCAAAAACAAGTTTTAATTGTTAGATATATGTATTGAAATTTGTCTATACACATTTGTGCTTCAAATAGAGTTTAAAAAACATGTTTTGTATTTTATATAAGTTTTCATTTAACTTGTTTAAGCTTAAAGTTTAGTTTTTAGAAAAATAATTTTTAACATAATTTATGTTTCAAAATTGATTTTGTCATCTCAAAGAAATTCACATGGTTGTAATATGAGTTGATTATTGATCACACATATATTTATATTCTAAATTATTTACATGAACTTATTTTTGTAGATTTTATAGAAATTTACTTTAGTTTAAAAAAGATTTTAAAAAGATTATCAAAATTGTTATTGGCCTATAGCAGTCGACCGGATGTGTCACAAGCCAATTGGCTTGTGCACACGGTCGACTGGGCGGTTGACGGATGGCCAGAGAGCAGACAATGTTTTCTCTGGTCGGTGGACCGCACGGTCGATCGATTAAAAGAGAGCAAGTTTGCTTTCAGTCGGTCGACCGGACAGTTGACCGACTGATGTGAGAACAAATTTGTTCTCACATCGATCGACCTGGTGGTCGACCGACATACCCCAACAGCTAAAATCATAGCCGTTGGGCGGTCGACCGCTAGGCCATTTCTGGCCCAATTTTGCCCTAACGACTAGTTTTGTTGGTTGCCTATAAATTGGATTTTGGTTGAGTATTTACAACCAGTTTTTCACAAGCTTCTTAAAAAAATATTTACCAGTTTTGTAAACAAGTTTTAGAGCTTCAACACCACATTTTGAAGAGTGTTTTCCTTAATTTAAAAGGATTTTTCTTGAGTTTTCAACTTCCAATCTCCTTAGTTTTCTTACACACTTGAGCAAATTATTTGCTCATCTATTTTATAGGAACCTTATTTGTGAGAGTGTTTGTTTGTGGTCAAGAGTTTTGATCACAAGTTTTTTTTCATTGTATTTGAGTGCGCTTAGATGTTGCGGCCTCAAACGAGCTTGCAAGTTCATGTTTGTAGTACTTACGGGAACGAGTGAGGGATTTGCGCGTCTGAGAGTTCTTAAGGGAACATGTACGTGTTGTGGTACCGAGCGATCTTGTGGGATCGAGTCAATGAAAATTCTTCATTGTGGTGAAGATGGGGACGTAGAGCAAGTTGCTCGAATCTCGAAACAAATCTCCATTGTTTGCAATTTCTCCTCTCTCTCTCTTTCTCTCTCTCTCTCTCACTCACTCTTGTTTAATATCTTGCATGCTCATATTATTTATATCATTACATGCTTGATATTTCTTGTGTTCAATTGATATATATGCTTGGGATTGTTTAATTGCTTTTATTTATGTAGAATTGTTCTAAGTTTTTAATTTCCGCTAGGTGATTACAAAAGTATCAGCTTTAGGTTTGCAATTGGGATACAGGTTTCACTTATTGAACGGATAGCCTTCCGGCTGGCCTTGGATCCCATGGATTCTGTTGGTACTATTGTTGCTGTTTGAAGACCCCACTAAATACCAACTGAGGACTAAGCACTCAAGACCATTTGACCAGTGGAAAAGATTCTTGCAGCTCAACATTACCATGGTTGTAAGCTTCAATCTTTCCATTGGAACCAGGAACACTAATTGCATATTGGAGAAACAACAAGAGAATCTGATTCAGTCTGCTTGCAACTATCTTACAGTGAAGACTCACTGCCCATATGTAAGTGGAGCCATATCTTATTTGGGCTTAATCCGAAACCGGGGGAATCATGTGCTTGAGTGATAGATTGTTGGGTTTGTTCTAGCAAAGACGTGAGTTGGATGTCGTTCTATGTTGGAAAGAAAGAAGACGAATATATGTTCAATAAGTCTGGACTCATGACTCAAATATGATTAGTCCTATTGAGTCAATATAGCTTCCAAGCCTATTAGCCAAATCCATCTTAGTTTTTGGGCCTTTCCAACTCAATAATTGGTATCAAATTAGATTAGTTCCATGTCGGAAAGTTTTGTATAGAAGTAAAGTGCATCAAATAAAAAGTTGGCCTAGAGCTATCAGTTTAAGCTTTTGGACCAGAATAAATCTCAATGCATATTGTGTTGGAGTAGGTCTCAATCCAAATTATGTCTTCACTCTTCTTTTTGCCCTAGTGGACCAATTTGTTATAAAAAAAATGGTATCAGAGCTCAGGATGTGACCCATAACTAGTTAGTATCAGAGCCTAGGTAATGGCCAAGCGTGAATTAGAATCTGCTGTGAGTCATATTTGTGTCCATAGGTGATGGAGGTTCGAAGACTAGTTTGAGTTGTCCACGTGTTGTCTGGTATGTTAAGTGGAGCCAAATCTTGGCTTCAAACATATCAGAGCAATACGGAAGATCTTCAGCAACATGCATCAAGAGATTCAGAATCGGTGCAAATGGATTGGTTTATATGACTGGATTATTTTAGGATTTTTCTCTTCTAAGAATGATGGTGCTAGTATTTTGAACGACAAATGGGCATATTCTGGTCCCATTTTGCAGACATTTAAGCAGCATTTTTGGTGATAGTCTACTTTTTGATGAAATTCCTGTCTAGATGCATGCTGCCTAAGCATTTAGACACCTGCATACAATTTTGTTTGGCCTCTTTCATAGAAAGTATTCAGTAAGAGGAAAACTTTGTAGTCTGCCTCCGACCTCTTTCCTGTGCCTGCATTTGTCTTGACAAAAAGAAAAAAAATGGAAAACTTTTTCTGGTATCTTTGAACTAGCTAGCTAGATGAATGAGAATGTCTGACAATACCAGGAAGTCCATATACAAGGTTTTTAGTTTGGGTAAAATACTGGAAAGTCCCCTTCCTGAGCATCTTTAATGTTTAAGTTTAGGGGGAAAAAAAGACATTCTATCATCGGAATACGTATACTTGTGTGTGCATGTGCATGTGCGCGTGCGTGCTTGTATCTGTCTATCTGTATGCATGTATGTATTTTACCCAATGTTTTTGAGAACCTGCGCGTCCCATATCCCTGTCACATATTGTATCCTGCTTCCTTGCCCTTCCTGGGCAAACTGTAGTTTTCTTGCCTGAAAAGGACATAATTAACACAAATGTCTATCATACTTTTTAGACCAGAATGACCTGTAGTTGTGAATAGCTTCTTTGTTAGTGTTACTGTGTGAGCTAAAGTACTTGGTCCTATGAATAGAATCAAAGATGCCAGAAGCCTCATAATTTATAGTGTTTCGTAGGGTTACCGTGTGAGCTTAAGTACTTGGTCCTATGAATAGAATCATAGATGCCAAATGCCTCATAATTTATAGTGTTTCATAGAATTATGTTTGATATCTTGCAACCTTTCAAAGAGATTTCTTGATTTTTTTTTTTTTTTTGTTAATGTTTATTTTCTGTAGAAGACACTGATTGCATGAGCATGATTAGAAAAAAATTTTATTGTCCTCGACAATGAAGATTCCATTGCCTTAGAAACATAAGGATGTCGATGCTTTTTGTTTCTCACTTTAGTTAGTTAATAATCTTTTGAAACTTATGTTCAAGATAACTAAATTTAGTGCTTAGAAAATGGGAGTCATATCAAAGGACGTGTTGGATTTGCACAAGTGAAAAACAAGGCAATTAAGAACTGATATCAAATGAGCTATGGGGATCTTTACCGGTACTGTGAGAAACATTGCTGAAGGGAAATGAAGGGACACATTTAGGTTTACTCTGAAGGGAAATAAGAGGAAGAAGATAACAGGAATTTACTCGAATTGTCTTTCCTGCTGCCACATTTCTACCAAACCTATATGAAATGCACCTGCCCTGTGAATGATCCCTGCCTTCTTTCAGCAGCTGCAGAGTCACCCGACATTTTGAAACTTCTACCAATTTGTACCTATCAATTAACCCAGGTTTTCATTCACAGTTGCAGAGTTAGCTGGCTCCAGAGGATGTGACATACCATCATCGACCAGTTTGGAATCGGCCTAATAGCCTTTATTTACCGGTCTGTTTGAATGCGGTATCAAGTGTGTATCAGATGAAATCTGAAACAAATATCAGTACACCTGAGGGCCAGAGAGATCAAATTCATTTGCACAAAAGCAATAAACCCTGATGGAGCATAAACAAGATCCTGAAAAGTCTCTCATGAGAAAAATGAATGACTTCAAATTTTACTAATGTACCTTTTTTGTGTTATCTGGTGTATTAATTGGAGCTGCTCATCTAGACTTCACATAAGTCATAGTGAGAGGGAAGATCCTCAGCTGCATGCTTCTTGAGACTGGGATGGATGTGGATTGGCTGTTGACTGAATGATGCTAGGATTTTGGATGACAAGGACGGTGTACTCTGGCCCATTTTGCAAAACTTTGGGTAGCATGGTTGGTGCTAGTCAATTTTGGATGACATCCCTGTTAGAAGCTTGCTGTCTAAGCATTTTTTTTTTTTCCGAACATAGTCCGGTCTTAAACTTAGGATCTCTCATAAAAATGTTAGATCTTAGATGGAACAATAAAAGGATTGGATCTACAATACTCATCTTTAGAATAATCAAGATAAAAAATCATAACTTTATTATAGATTAAACCCAAAAACATAGATCTAGTCTCCATGAAGATTCAAAGACACGAGAAAATTGAAATAATAAAGGCGGAAGAGTACCTTGTTCATGACTGAATTTCTTAAATTGTTGGGATGAAGATGGCCTTCCAAAAGCTCCATATTTTTTATAGAGTTTCTCTCTGCTTGAAGAGATTTCAAAGAGAAGATGATACATTCCTTTGGACCATGATCCCTTATATAATAATAAGAGTTATTTTTTTTCTAGTTTGATTCTTCAACTAATTAGAAATTGTATAATTATTTTTACACATTAAATTATGACAATTTAACACCCTTTAGTCCAATTATTAACTTAATTAGATCACAATTAATTGAACTATTCTTTAAGATAGCCATACACATTAAATTCACATATGTGAGCCCACACATGTTGAATTATTTCTAACAATCTCCCACTTGGGCCACATATATTACCTTATAAATGTGTGCACTTTATGAGCTCAAAATATTGTTATCATTTAATCAGGTATTCTTAACAATCTCGTCCATTGTCTATACTGATATATGACTAAAGGAATTTTCGTTACATTTATCGTAACTAAACCCATCAATAATCAAATATATCAATACAATCAAATCATAAATCAATCATGGATGTGTAACATGAAAATTACATGTAATATCATCTGAACATGCCTATTTCCAACTGGTTCTCTTTTAAACTTTATTGAGATCAAACTTTAACATAACAAAACAAAGTGTATAAACTGAATACTTTATTTCTGCAGAAAAATGTCTAAATACACAAAATGTGTCCAAAATATATAATAGAGCAATAAAATATATATACAAACATTCACTAAACTATGATATCCTTAAGTGATATAACATCCATAGAAGCAGTGTGCTCATGAAAGACCTTCGGTGTTAATTCTTTAGTAAGCGGATCCGCAATCATGAAATTTGTCCCAATGTACTTTATTGAAATCTGTCCACTATGTATCCTTTTCTTCACAACCAGGAACTTTATGTCAATGTATCTTAACCTGAATGAGCTCTTGTTGTTGTTGGAATATAAAACTGCTGATTTATTGTCACATTATAACTTTAGTAGTCTTTCAATACCACATAGAATGCGCAGCCCAATGATAAAATTTCGCAGCCATAATTCATGGTTGGATGCCTCATAACATGCTACAAATTTTGCTGCCATAGTAGAAGAGGCTATGAGTGTTTGCTTAGCACTCTTCCAGGAAATAGCTCCTCCAGCTAACAAATAAATGTAGCCCGATGTGGATCTCCTGCTGTCTTAGCATCCAACAAAGTCAGAATCTGAATACCCAATGATCTCAATCTAATCTGACCTCTTGTATGTGAGCATGTAATCTTTAGTTCTCTGTAAATACCTGAAGACCCTTTGGCTGCTCTCCAATGATCCATCCCAAGGTTACTTAAATATTTGCCTTGCATTCCAACAATGAATGCTATGTCTGGACGTGTGCAAACCTGAGCATATATTAGACTCTCTATAGCTGAAGCATGGAAAATTTTCTGCATTTCTTTAACTTCAAGGTCCTTCTTAGGGCATTGACTTAGACGAAATTTATCACCTTTTATGACTGGGGTGTCTCCTGATTTACAATCTTGCATACCATATCTTTCAAGCACATTTTCTATATAGGCCTTTTATGACAATCCAAGAACACCCCGAGAGTGATCTCGGTATATCTGGATTCCTAAGACAAAAGACACCTCACCAAGATCTTTCATCTCAAATTTCTTTGATAGAAATCTCTGGGTTTCGTGCAAAATTTCATTATCACTGGTAGCAAGAAGTATGTCATCAACATAAAAAATCAGGAATATATACTTATTCCCACTGAACTTGTGATACACACAATCTTCAACAATATTTGTCTCGAAACCAAATGAGACAACTACTTGATGAAACTTGTAGTATCATTGACGGGAAGCTTGCTTGAGTCCATAGATGGGTTTCTTTAGTTTACAAACCATATTCTTTGGGTCTTCAGACACAAAATTTTCTGGTTGCACCATATATATAGTTTTATCAATATCACTATTGAGAAAAGCTGTCTTAACATCTATCTGATGTAACTCAAAGTTAAAATGTGCAACAAGAGTTATAATTATCCTAAAAGAGTCTTTCGATGAAACCGTAAAGAAAGTCTCTATAAAATCATTGTCTTCTCCTTGAGTAAAGTCTTTAACTACAAGACGAGCCTTATATCTCTCCACATTACCTTCAGAATCCCTTTTGGTTTAAAAATTCACTTGCAACCAATGGGCTTCTTACCTTTAGGTAATGGAATAAGATTCCAAACTTCATTGTCTTGCATAGACTTATACTCTTCATTTATGGCATCTGTCCATTTTTGAGAGTTAGAATCCTACATGGCTTGATGAAAGTTGATAGGATCACCTTCTACCAATCCATCAGTGTCCTCATGTTCTTTGAGAAATACTATGTAGTCCTCTGGAATAACATTTTTTCTCTCTCTTGTGGATCTCCTTAGTGGCATATGTTCTTGAAGTTGTTGAGTTTGTTCTTCAGTAACAATTACCTCAACTTGAATGGGGAGTTTGTTCAATATTGTCTTGATGAGATTCCATATCTGCTTCTCGAATAATTATAGGTATAGAAGCCTGTACACTGTCAAAAGCAGTAGTAAGGATCGAAATCGATTCCTCCTCAAACAAATGTCTCTAAACTTTTTCTCCCCCCCAAACTCAACATCCTCAAAAAATGTTGCATTTTTCGTTTCAAAAATTGACTTAATAGTGAGATAATAAAACTTGTAGCCTTGAGATCGCTCAGAGTAACCAATGAAGTAGCTGCTCACTATTTTGAAGTCCAATTTCTTTTCATGTGGCCTATAAGGCCTAGCCTCAGATGGATATCCCCAAATATGTAAGTGCTTTAGAGTAGGCATTCGACCTATCCAAATCTCATAAGGTGTTTTGGCAGCTGCTTTAGTTGGTACTCTGTTCAGGATATAAGCTGTTGTCTTTATTGCTTCTCCCCAGAGTGATTCTGGTAAGGTAGAATGACTAATCATACTCCTCATCATATCTTTAAGAGTCCTGTTTCGTCAATATAAACTATTGCTTCATATTGTTTATATAACTTATTTTGATAGATTTATATCATGTGTTTAACTTTTATATTTATCAAAACTTATTTTGAGCTTATTGTCAAAAATAAGTATATTTCATCTACTATGTGTACTAGATCATTTTCATATACTATGCTTCAAATGTCTTAAGTATCTTATTTTGTATTTGAACAAGTTTGAAAAAAAAACAGTTTTCATTTAGAAAGTTGGCTTTAAAAAACACCGATTTCGGTTTAAATTTTAAATTCTTTACCTCAAAAATATTATAAATTATTTGTAATATGTGTTGATTTTTGATCACACATATTTGTACTTCAAATATTTCAATGAACCTATTTTTGTGAAATTTATGGGATTTAAATAGAATTTTTATGGGTTTCAAAGTTAGAGTTTAAACCCTTAAATATTTGGGTTTGGGCTGCTGTCGGCTGATCGAGCGGCCGACCGAAGCAGGGCTCGATCAACCGAGCGGTCGACCGACGTGCATAAGCCCATGCCCTTGGCTCGGTCGACCGAATGGCTCATCCAACTCTCGGTTAGGTGGCGATTGACCGAATGGTCGACCGATAGAGAGATGACCTCTCTGTGGCCTGAGGGCGGTCGACCGGTAACCCCAACGATCAGATTTTTGACCGTTGGCCAGTCGACAGGTCGGTCGACCGATAGGTCATTTAGGACTTTTGGCCAGTTTTGTGTAAGATTTTTTTAACAAGTTTTGGAGCTAGTTTTTTCCATCTCTAATAGAAGTTTTTCAACTAGTTTTTAGAGCTTTTTTTCATATCAAAAGAGAGTTTATCAAGAGTGTATCTCTTGTCTTTTTTAAAAGGATTTTTTGTGTTTTTCACTCTCAAATCTATCTTTTTTCCCTCAACAAGCTTGAGATATCCATTGCCATATCTATCCTATAGGAATCTTGTTGTAAGAGTGTTTATCGGTGATCAAGAGAAGAGATCACTAAGTGTTTTAATTTGTATTTGGAAGAGTTGTAGAGGTTGTGGCCTCGACGAGCTTACAGGTTCGCGCGTGTTGTTCTTGTGGGAATAAGTGAGGGACTTCCGAGTCCAAGAGTTTTTGAGGGAGCTCGTTGTAGATGTTACGGCACCGAGTGATCTTGCGGGATAGGTTGATGCTACTCCACATTGTCTAGTTGGTTCAATATCGACTGGGATCCATCAGTCATGACACCGGGTAAGATCGAGTAGCAGATATGGATACTGAGCATGTTGAAAAAGATGGTTCAGATGCAGCTAGAGGAACCAAAGAGAATCCACGAAGGTGGGTTATAAAGAAGCATGTATCTTATGTTGATGAGGTTCATATGACTTGGACAGCTGGCTTTGCTGCTGCGAAGAGAGTTGGTTGAGCTCGGTGGAGCTCATTAGGATGAACTACGAGAGGCTTGACCTTGGGCAGAGGGTACGTAGGCAGCCATGATGGTGAAACCGTTTGGTGGTGCAGCCCGTATGAAGCTATTTGGGTTATTAAGTTCTCGAGAATTGGCAGCATAAGCTGATTTGGACTTCACGTAGAGGTAAAGAGTTGGATTTCATGTAGAGGTGAAGTGTTGTAATCTCGATGAATATTTGATCTTCCGGTGAGAAGATAGTTGAGCTTGCATAAGGGGCATGCATCCAGTTTGTTGAGCCGATGTTGGTATTTGGTGTGCTCTACTCAGATTTGATTGGACCGTCTTGAAGATATTTAGATTGGTGTTTCAATCAGTTGTTAAGTCATTGTTGGCTCATGTTGGATTCTTCTTGAGGTTATTTGGAATGGTGTTCCATTCAGTTGCTGAGTTGTAGACATGTTCATTGATGCTCATATGATGTTGATTCTCTTCGGTGGAGTGTGGGGAAGGCGTGTATGGTGCATTCCATTTGAATAGCTGAGTTGAAATTTGAAATCTTTACAATTGATATTGAAGTTTGGAGAGAGTTTCCTGAGGCTACGAAAAACTCAATTTGGATCTGATGTTATCATTTGAAATCAATTGTAAGTGTGCTGGCGATGTTCTAGAAACGGTTCGTCCGTTCGGCCAAGTCGAGATCGTTGGTCGATTTTGCCGAGATCGTGTGTCGATTTTGTCCAGAGAGCTCAAACCGAAATCGTCTGTCAATTTCACTGAGATCGCGTGTCGATTCCGCCAGGTGTTCATTGGAGTTCGGCTCAGATTTGAAAAATATTCACCGATGTGGAGAATATAAAGAGAGGGCAAAAACGTGAAATAGAGTTTTTTGAACTCTATGACAGGACTTCGGTCGACCGGGCGGTTGACTGACATGCACAAGGCTTGGATCAGTCGACCGCTTGGTCGACCGAAGTTGATAGAGAGGAGAGAAACCCATTGGCCAGTCGACCGGCCGTCGACCGACATTTCCAGTAAGTCCTGCAATGTTGTTGGACTTTGAGCGATTGACTAGGCGTCGACCACACACTTGGGTCGGTCGACCGATAGTCCAGTCAGAACTGTTTCTGAACCCGATCTGGAGCTAATTTGGGGGTTTCTTCTTCTCTCTATAAATAGAGGATGTGAACCCATTTTTAGGGGGGTTGATTTATGGTGAGAGTTCTTGAGAGATTCAATTGTAATCCTCTTGTATTTTGTGTAAATTATCAATAGATCTCTCTTCTGTCCTAGAGACGTAGGCATCTTATCGAACCTCATAAATCTTGGAGTCCCTGTGTGTGTGTGTGTTTGTGATATAGAGTTTGTGTTCTTGGCATGCTCCAGCCCCAATAGACTTTGCTGATATCCAAAGAACCCAAGCTCATGCCTCAAAGCCTAAGAACTCATATCTTTTCCTTTTATTCTATTGTTTATTTTGAAAGCAATTTGCATTATCATTTTACTTATATTATTTTTCGTCTACCACTCAATTTTCCAACACCTGACTGGAATGAAATGTTGAAAATTTGTCCAGTCAGAAGTGCAGTTTGAGGAATGTTAATTTGACCCGTACTCGTCGATCCCTTAGCTGCTATTGGCTGGAGGAAATTTGTGTCCTGCAGGACTTTTGTGTTTTACTTTCATTAATGCAATTCCAATTAGATGTTTCATTATTATGTTAGTTTTGAATGTCATTATTTGCTTCTTAATAATATTACAAGCTTAAATTTTAATTATAGCCAGAATTTTCTGAGGCAAAAAACATACGTGCTGGGTGTGACTTTTGGGAGAGTAAGGAGACGGGAGCATATTTTGTTTTGGGTTAAGGAGACTGAACCATGTTGTTTTGTGAATATCTGAATTGCCATTAGTAGGCTTTCACCAGCCATCTCGTTTGGGGGTTTGCACATCTAATTTTCATGACATGGATCAGAGTTACCTACTACTCAAGGATAATGAGAAATTTCCATGAATACAGTAAAAGATGATATCTGTAGGCAAGCAAAACTTCATTATAAACATGATACTTTTGTAGTTTAAATATCTTCTATTACAGATAATATGTCATGGTAATATTCATGTAGTACAACATGACCATCCCAAGCTCTTGAAAGATCTGAATAAGAGATCTCCTCTATGCTGGAAGAAAATGTGTACATCAACGGCATAACTGGAAACGTAGAACCGCTCAATGAAGTGGTACAATGTCTGCTAGATAGTATGTAATGGTGATATCCAAGTAATACAACATGACTGTGTAGGATCTATCATAATACAACAAAGCAACAACAGTTACATAAGCTGAAGACGCTCATTTATTTTTGCTCGTGTAATGGAATGAAAGAACCAATAATGCATCCAAATGTCCTAGACGCATGTGGGTGAAACGGATATCCTACACGCCATGTTATCAAGTGTAGTAATATTAGTGTTCTTCAGGTTTCAGGTCCCTGGCATATTCATTGAAGCAATCGTCCAGTGTTCGATAGGGACTGTCCGGGTACAGGGAGCCAATATCAACATCTTTATGCCCGTCAATGAAGTAATTGGTTTGGCAACCCTGTATGAAGATGTCATGGGTCAGGGCTGCAACCACATTACTTGGAAAGCTGTATTCTGCAACCAATCAAACAGGTAAGTGAAAAAACAGTTCAGTAACCAGTTTTATGAAATGCTTCAGAAAGAAAAACATGCTAATGGTGTATATACTCTACTAAATCAAAATAAATTAATAAATAATAAATTTTTATGAAATGTTCAATTTTTTTTTCTTTTTCAATCTCTATAGTTGTTGAAAGATCTTCTGTTGTTTGATAATGCTTGATGGTTTCTTTGTCACAACCTTAATTTTTACGCTGTAATGAGACTGGGGGCTTTAGTTAATTTACCTCAAAACTTTGGCTTATTTTTTGATGGAGGATGAGATTTTACTGACCTTTTGCCATGGTAAGCAAATCCTCCTCTGTTAAGGTGGCTCTCGGGAGGGTCCTTCCGATCTTAGTCTCCCACAGGGAGGCCATTTCATTTAAGCTAAACTTATTGCAAGCTGGACGAAAGTGAACGCTTTTGTTTAGAGTCCGCGGATCAAAGGATGCTTTGATCGTGAATTTTCCAATGTCGAGCCCAGCCACAAAGTATGCTGAATCAACAATCAAATGAAAAAAACTTTATCAATATAGGATACACTTCAGAGATACTAATCGCAGATAAATGTATTAAAAACAATTCATATAGTTCGCTGGTATGACAAGCTGAGTGTCCCCTAATTTTTACAATCCCAGATCATAGGGATTTGTAGATGGTAGTAGATACCTAAATTGGTCAACAAACATCATAATGTTCACCACATATTCAAGAGTGCATCACTTTATAGGGTACCCAATAATTTAGGATCAAATATTTCCAGGCAACAGATATATGCCTTGTGCACACAGATATATGCCAGTCATAACAATGTTCGATGAAACCACAGAATCATACAGAAACTTAAACATTACTACTAATCTATAATACACACACACACACACACACACACACACTTGTGTAGTTCCAGAAGGATTTGAGCATGAATCCTTCCCACTCAAATACCAACATCAGACATTCAAATAAAAGATTCACTCCATTGAAGTTGATCTATATTATTTAAAGTAACTAAAAATCAAAAATCAATGTTTTGAATACTTTTTGTCCATCCATCAAGCGACGTAAAATAGACGGCCTAAAGTAGTGAGTTGGTTAGATATTTGTCTTTAGACATACCAATTTTTATTAGGTTTCAAATGTTCTACACTGTTAAACTAATCAACTCACTGTTTAGGCCGTCTGTTTTTTCCCTATTTGATGCATGGGCAAAAAGTATTCTTAAAATACTTGATTTTTTATTTATAGATACTTGAAATAATATACATCAACTTCAACGGAATGGATTTTGTATTCGGATGATGCATGATTGTATTTGAGTGGGAAGAATTCGAGCTCAAATCTTTCCAGACAAGTCTCTCTCTCTCTCTCTCTCTCTCTATATATATATATATATATATATATATATATATATATATATATATATATATATATATATATATATATGATAGGGTTATAATACACATAGCTGTAACTAAGTTAAGTTACACACACTTCTTTCCATCACACAAATAATATTTTTTAAACACCTTGTGGAGACCACTCACATTAATTTTTGTTTGTATCTCACCAAGTAAAATTTTTATGTGGTGTAAAGAGGTGTGTAACTTAACTTTACCACACCTACACACACACACACACCATGACAAGTGGCACCCCTCTAAGTTCAAGGAAAATGAGCTTAAAATCTAAGAAAAAAGCAAAGCCAAGTCTACCATTTTTAACAACCCCCCCCCCCCCCCCCCCAAAAAAAAAAAATATTTTGAAATCTAAATTAACCTCTCTCACATCTCCTCTCTCATGGGAGATAGATGAAATAATTCTAAAATTTTGACATTTAAATCAACACCGTCACCCTTCTTAGTTTTAATTTTGAAATTCAAATCAACCTATCACTTATAATTTGAATATTTTTATAATATTTTTGAAACTGGTGCTCTTAATCTTAAAAAATATCTTTCTTCACCAAATTATTTTTACTGAAAAATATCTTTTACCTTTTTCAAATTGCATTAATTTCTTTTTTTTGCCCCCGTGATGTCTAAAATCATTGCTTTCCATTTTTAATTTCTTATAACAAAAACATAAAAAACACATCTCATTCATAATTTGTTTTTAAAATTGTCATTTTTATTCATAAACTAAATTGTTTATAATCATAACCTCTTGAAACGTTTTACAAAAGATTTTGTACATCCCTCAAACTAATTTTTTTGATCATCCTACTTTGTAAAATGAGCTTTAAAACCTTTTCTCTTCAATGTATTTTTTTAATCAAGATACGATGCATCTTATACATCATTTGGCTTTATAATTAGTACTTTACATCAAAAATTGTATTTATTATAACCATTATTTACTTTTTAAATTTATTTTAGCCCCCCTGTATTTGTACATTTATTCAGCAGTGACAATGGATCAAATTTTGATCTCATCCAACTACAATATTGTCTTAAAGTCTCTCCTACTGTACAAAATCTCTGGAGTTGTTATGAGAATTGTGGAATATATTTTCATACTTTGAAGAGAGGTCCATTGAGGCCTAGCTCAATGATATAGAGGAAGTTGGGTTATACTAAGTTCAAGGTTAAGCATTGGACCATGGCCTTTGTAAAAAGAAAAAGAAATAAGAAATAAGCTAGTCCTACAAAGTTGCATTCTACCTTGCAGGAAGAATAGTGTGGACCTAATGACCAATAAGTTTGGGATTAACTCACCTTTGGCATTGCCATCGCCATAAATCTGGAACTGGTCCAGTGGCGGGCAAACCTCCGAAGGGTGGATGTTGTCAAAGTAAGGCCATCCGGCGATAGAGTTACAGCAGATATATGTGTATGGAATCCCTGCAGCCTCAGTGGCTCGCCGTATCTTCCTCTTGAGGTCGTAGAAGCTGAGACCTGGCTCTATTGGGCTGGCCTTGTCGATGTCATGTCCAAACTCTGATGGCAAAAACCTCTGCATCAAAAGACAAATGCCCAAAACTTTGTAGATATAGAGAGTGAAACTGGAAGGCTAAGCCTACCACATATACATAGAAAATGATCCAATGCAGAAGTTGTAGGCATGGTGTTTTATGTTGTACCTTAACGCTGCCGGCAGCTTGGATGGCTTCAACCAATGAGAGTTGCTCCAGGATGCCTTCACCGCCGGTGGCTGAGATGACGACATCAATGCGGTGCTCCCTTAGCTTCTTCTCTATCAGCTCTTTATCCTTGACTAAACCCTGAAGGAAGATCGCAAAATCTATGATCATATCGAACAGAGTGCCGATTTCTGTTGCCCTTAAGAAGAAGCCACATGTTGATATGTCTTTAATGAATAGAAACAAACCAAGTCATCTTTATAGACTTTTTCTCAAAATCAATTAGCCACCCTTTGAAATCTTTAGCCGCTCTAAAAGTCATCAATAGCCACCCTATGAAATCTCGAGCCACCCTAAAGTCATCAATAGCCACCCTATGAAGATCATAGACACCCTAATAAAATCAATTCGGCCACCCTATGATTTTGATGTATGAGTGGGGTAAAGTGATGAAGGGGTTTAAAAGTTTTGCCTATAAATAAGCATCACATTGCATGAGATTTCAAGACAAGGAAGTGAGAATGAGAGAATTGCTAAATATTGTATTATCCTCTCCTTTCTCATACTATTTATCTTCCTTTTGTTAAGCTCTAGTGAGTTGGGATTCATTGGGCTTGGGTGAGTGAGATTAGAGTTGTAATCTCTTATATTCTCTCCTTTTGATTAGTGAATTTTTCTTGTTGTCTTCTCTCATGGATGTAGGTCACATTGAACGAACCACGTTAAATACTAGTGTGATGTCCTTTTTTTGTTTCTATTAGCTTATATTGCTATCTGTTTAATCTCTCTTTATACTTGTCATTTCTTACATTAGAAGCCCACTGTTACAACATCACCAATGAAGGAAAACTCTTAAATGACTTCAGATTGATAATTTAATGAGTTGAAGATTATATGAACATTCATAATATGCTTGTAAGTTCAGACTAAAATAAATTCATGGAAAATTAAGCAGATTTATGGCCACCAGCTACATATTCCCCAATTTGCTAAAATTGCACATCTTTGATCAATCTCAACATGCTGATATGGGCCATGACTTCATTAAAACTAAATTAATGTGAGAACAAATTTGGAGATTATGTGGGGCATGTGAAGCACTGTGGTTCAAACCCTAAGGGACCACTACTATATCCTTTAGTCATTGTTGAGAAAAGAACTTGAGAAGTTTAATTCTCATAGGCACCCTTAACAAATAAAACATGAGCAAGAAAGTGAGTGATAACCTCAACTATGATGGCCCCTTTGCTTTTGAGTTCTTTCAAGGCTGCAGCCTTTGAAGGGGAGGAAGATGACGACCCGGGCCGAACCAGCAGGTAGGTGGTCTTCCCACTGTCCAAGCTCGCTTCGGCAATGAATCTGCCAATGTAACCGGTGGCACCGATCATAAGAACCGAGCCCGAGCCTGAGCCTGAGCCTGCCCCAGTTTTGGATGCAGCAGCAGCAGTAGTCATGTTGCAAACAAACTGCAATCCCCTACAAGAAGCCTCTTGAATCTTTTCACTTTGTTTGGGTATATCTCAATCTCAATCTGCTCCACCAAAGTCTCATTCTGATGGTTATATATGGTCTGCTGCTTGTTGGCCCTTGCCAACTACTCTCTCATTCCTTAATAGTCAGCACGTGTGTGTGAGCGGGTACGGGTAAGTATATGTCTTGATCCATGATTTAGTGACGGAATCGGGCTCGGACTTTTCATTATCTTGTCGTTGGACTTTCTTGTAAAAAGTCCAGTATCAGATTTAGGGGTCTCCGTTCAAAAAAGGAAAACAAAAACATATAAAGGTTTGCTAGCTCGTGCTGTGATCAGCCATATTTCGCGCCTACAGTAAGCGAGCATATGTAGTCTAGCCCAAAAGGTCCAACAAGTTAGATTAATCTCTTTGGCATGAAATCAAACTAAACTTTTTCACATAAAACAGCAAAGCACACCAAAAGGGTGAAGAGACTTGAGGGAGTCATGAAATTTTCTTGAAACCCATTTAAAGTTTTTCTGAGAAGCTATTAAAGAGTTCATTTTTCTGATCGGTTAAATCTAACATTCTACTCAATAGAACTTAATGATCATTTGAAACATTTTCTAAAATTTACTTGCTCATTTTTGTTTTTTTTTAGAGTAAACGGTGAACTTTTAAGGTTCCCCGTGTTTCATCAATACACTTTTAATGAAAATGACGCATGCATTACAACAAAAGTATAATAGATCCTCTGTCGCCAAAAAGATTCAGTGCACACGCAGGAGCCAGAGGAAAGAAAGAAAATACATAAAGTCTCCAGATCATGGAATACATGAAGAAAGAAACGGATGCACCATGATACAAGGGGCCTGTTTGTTTCGTTGCAAAACGTCGCAAGTCGTAAGTCATAAAATGAGAATGGTAAAAGTGAACTGTAGTAGAGAAAATATATTGTGTTTTACGGTGTTTGGTTGATAAAGTGAAGTGTAAATGGAAAAGTATATTGTGTTTTACGGTGTTTGGTTGATAAAGTGAAAGTGTAAATGATAAAGTATATTGTGTTTTACGGTGTTTGGCTGGTAATGTAAAAGTGTAAGTGGAAAAGTTGACCACAAAATTAACTGTAGCAGTGATTTAAATATTATAAATACTATTAACTTATATCTACTATTGCAAATTAAATTGTATTAATAAATTTGAAATAAAAAACTAATAGTCTTAATATTTTATTTATAACAATAATATTAATAAAATATTAGTATAAATAGTAAAATATTATTAAAATATTAACTAAATAAATAATATAAAATTTTAAGAAAATCTAAAGAACATTAATAAAATTTTAAGAATACTAATAAAATATAAATATTAAAAAATCTTACAAAAATAATAAAATATAGTTATAATATTATAATATTAAAATACTTGAAATTTATTATAATATAAATTTTATTATAATATTATTGTAATATTATAGAAATATAAAATTAACAAAGTAAAATATAATTATAATTTAATAATAAATTATCATTATAGTATTATTATACTGAATTATTATTACAACATTAACATAATAAAATATTATATAATAATAAAATATATTATGATATTAATAAAGTAATTTTTATATTAAAAATAAATAATTAAATATAGTAATTTTATATTAAAGTATAATATTGTTATATTAATAAAATATTAACTCTAAATAAAATAATAAAAAATGGAATAAGTATTAATAAAATAATAAAGTATTAAATAAAATATGAAATAAAAATATTAAATTAAAATAGTAAAATATTAAATATTCAAACAATATTAAAAACAATAAAAAAATTAAAGATTAAAAATATAAAACAATTAAATAATTAAATAATAAATTGAACACTATTTAAAATATTAAATATTTAATAATATTAAATTATATATTGATTATCAAGTAACTGTTTTGAACTGTAAGTGTACTATAAGTGAGAGTTACATGACCACAAAATTACTGTAGCAACTGCAAGTGAGAAAATATGAGTGTAAAAGTGAGATTTACATGACCACAAATTTAACTGTAGCAACTACAAGTGGGAAAAGAAGAGTTGCATTTTGCAACTTGTTTTTCAGCGAAACAAATAACGAAAAATAGAAAAGAAGTTTTACGACTTGCGTTTTGCGGCGAAACAAACACGCCCAAGATACAGACATACTCTGTAGCAGAAAGTCAGACCCAGTTTGAGAACCAAAAGTCAAGGCTCCGTGTAGTGCCCGGTCACATATTCTCTGACTCTGCGTTGTCCCCCTTGTCCTAAGTGTCCTTCGAATGAGTGTCAGAGGAATCTAGTGTCCTCCATGCCATGCCTCTTGCTCGGCCTGAGGGCACTTGAGTTAACTTGCTTATTTGTTTGCAGCATTCAGTGAATGCTGTTGTAGCACAACATTAAAGTCTTCGTTCTATTTCTATTTGTCTATCAATGACATCCGTTTGAGTTTAAAATTCCATATGTCGCCATCTTTGTTCCAAATTGTGGAATATCAAGGTACCGTATCAATTACGCTTAATGACGGGTCTTTGGGTCCAAAATCTGTTTATCCTGTTGTATTAATTTTTTTTTTGTGGGTCAAAATCACTTTTAGAAAATATATCTATTATTCTCTGGATGCCATGGACCTTGGGGGCACTTGAGCCATGGAAGAGTAGGTGGAGCGTTCACGTTTTCCTACCTTAAAAGGTAGATGGAAATGGAACCAAGGATCCACACCTATCAACAAACTTAAGAGCAAACATTTACTGAATTAATCCATTATTAGTGACAGCTCGTCCTAAAGCTAAAAGGCAAAAGAATCATGTAGGTTGTGATAGGAAAGGGAGCAGAGAGAGCTAGGTGCTACTTTTGAAGCAAGCATCCTTCTTTTATCGTGGAGGGTGTGGTGTCATGATCAAACTAATTAATCTCACTCTTGTCGCAAACATTAATTTAGTTAACACTGTGATAAGCACATGCTTGACGAAGGTGATTAACGGGAAGCTACTAAGCCAACTGATTAGTATCAAATTCTAATGAGAAAAGCGACTCTGCAGCTCAATCCGATCATCCCATGACCGAAGAGCCCCCACCACTGAAACACGAGACATCCCCCTTCACCGTGTTGCTGCATTTGCAGCTTCACCCCGACAATCCCTCAGCCAGCCACAGTTTCTGCAGCTTTGAACCAATCAATCTATAACACCCTGATCTCGAAATACGTACCTAAATGCGCATCTCGATTTTCGCACTTATTATTTTATTTTCCTATGTTATTTTGGGTTTGATTCGTATTTTTGGACTTAACCCGAGCTCGGCCAACTTTTTTCATTTTTCTTTTTTTCTTTTATTTTCCTTTTCCTTTTGTCTTTTTCCTTTTCCTTTCTTTCTTCTTTTCTTCGCTGGCTCCCCGTGCAGCCCACGTCCCCCCATGCTTTTCTTTCTCTCCCACCCCCTGCACTCAACCACCCCCATCATCTCTCAGCTACTCCCTCTCAATCACTCCTCTTTTTTTTCTTTCACCTTATTCCAGCTTAGTGTATGTACGTCGCAGTAACGTCCCTGTACTCGTCGGAGCGGGGCGTTACACAACCCGTGACCGACTACCCCACCACCGACGTCGCAACTTGCCCCACTACTGCAGTTGCGGCATAAGATTCGACCATATCAGACCGGTCATCCCCTCTCAATGCCAGACATCTTTGGCCGGACAACCCTGGTAAACTCTCACCGGCCCTTACCCGGATCTTAGAGTTCTGCAAAAGAACCAACTCTCACCGGGTCATCGCCGCCTCCCCACCCCGGGGTTGCATGCTGACCGGCCGAACGAGCGCGTAGACGAGCTCGACGAGGGGAAGGGCCATATTCGGGCCCGAGTCAGGCTCGGCGAGAGCGGATCTGAAGGTGGTCGCTGTTGAGCGAGTGCAAAGAGGGGAGGGGCTAGATCCGGGCCCGAGTTGGGCTCGATGAGAGCGGCTGAGGCGTCGACAAGCGCGGATCTAAAGGAGGTCGTCGCCGAGCAAGCGCATCAACGAGCGCGACGAGGGGCTATACCTGGCCAAAGGGAGGCCGTATTCGTGATCACTTTGCAGTTGGGTTCCCAGATCTGCGCTTGATGTCGCTGAGAGAGATTGCAAAAAATTTCTTTGGCAAACGAAAAATGGCCAGCGGGGAATGTCTATGGTGGCTTGGAATAGACTGTGTCAGCTTAAGGAGGACAGTGGTGTAGACCTTCACCAACTTGTCTCATTACAGGAAGCTATTACGACGAAAAGATTAGTACAAGTCCATGGAGCGGCCAGATTCAGCCTTGGCGTGGAGCTTGTCGAGGTAGGCGTGGTGTTTGGCAAAAATCTGTTTTTGTCATTAGGTTTTCGTCCAATTCCGGCTAAGCGCCTACAAATTTGGGTAACATGCAACCCCGGGGTGGGGAGGCGACGGTGATCTGGTGAGACTTGGTTCTTCTGCAGAACTCTAAGATCCGGGCAAGGGTCGGTGAGAGTTTACCAGGGTGTCCAGCCAAGGATGACTAGCTTTGAGCAAGGGTGACCAATCGAATATGGTCGGATCTTATGTCGCAACTACGATAGTGGGGCATGCTGCAACGTCGATGGTGGGCAGTCAGTCACAAGTTAACCAGATCAAAGTTGCAGAAACTGTGGCCGGCCAAGGGATGGACAGGGCTGAGCTGCAGATGTCGCAAGTGCGGTGAAAAGGGAAGCTGTTGGAGGAGAGAGTATAGTAGAGGAGTTGATGACATGTCAGGTGCTGTTGAAGATTGCAAAGGAGTCTACGACGAAAGGAAAAGGGACAGCAGGCCGAAATTTAGCAGCAGCAGCAGAAGACAGTAAAGTCGGTCGACCGGTCCGGTCGACCGACGTGCACAGCGTGCACAGGAATTGGGCGGTCGACCGGCCGGTCGACCGCAACACTCTGTCTGCAGAAGACAGAGCTCTCGGGTTTTCTGGGTCGACCGGCCGGTCGACCGGAGCAGCTCTGTCTGCAGGAACCCAGCTCTCGGGTTCTCTGGGTCGACCGTCCGGTCGACAGTAAGAGGGGGTCGGTCGACCGTTCGGTCGACCGACAGTCGGGTCTGGGCTAAAAACTGCTGCTTCGGGAAATTGTGTATTTAAGCCCTAAGTGTAATTTTTAGGGTTTAGTGCCTTGAGAAAGAAAAGCTGCGGAGTCTCTTGCATTCAAAGAGATCCAGAGCTATTGTAATCATCTTTCTAATTGAAAACTCTCTCCATAGATTGCCCCGAGGACGTAGGCATTGAGGCCGAACCTCGTTAGATCTGTTGTTTGCGATTGTGTGTTCTTCGTGTGATTTGGGTTGTTCTTTGTGCTAGAGATTGTGTGATTCTCTGTTGGTTGTTGTCTGTGCGCACAACAAGTGGTATCAGAGCTTCCAGGTTACGCTTGGGATTCTGAGGATTCGAAGGGCTCCAGATCTGATCAGGTGGAGATCGTGTGTCGATCTCAGGTCAGAGGTATTGGTGTTCGAGGAGATCGTGTGTCGATCTCAGGAGAACGCAAGGAGGGCTCGTTGAATCTGTGTTCGGAGTAGATCCGGTGAGAAGCTCGATCTAGGGTTTCGAGAGGCAGGTAAAAATCCCATTTTTATCTGAGGAAAGATTTATTCCAATTTGGTTACTCTTCCGCATAAATAGAGAATCAAAAGTAGATCTCAATGGCAGAAGAAACTACTTCCGTTAAAACAATGAATCACTCAAGGATTGAAGTTGTTAAGTTCAATGGAACTAATAATTTCGGGATGTGGAGGTGTGAGGTTATGGATGCACTGAATGCACAGAACCTCGAGGACACTCTCCTATTGGAGAAGAAGAAGAACACTACCACTGATGAAGAGTGGGCGAAGATGAACAGGTCGGCATGTGGCTTGATACGTTCATGTTTGTCACAAGACATCAAATATCTTGTACAACACGAGACGTCAGCGAAGAAACTGTGGAATACCCTTGAGAAGAAGTACCTGACAAAGAGTGTGGAGTCTAGGTTGCAGCTTAAGAGTAAGCTGTATCAGTTCAGGATGCAGAGGGGAAGCACAGTAAACGAGCACATCAATCGATATACGAAGCTTCTTACAGACTTGCTAAATGTGGATGTCACTGTAAGTGAGGAAGACAAGTCAGTCATTCTCCTGAACTCACTCCCACCGGAGGAATATGAGACATTCACTATGACATTCATAAATTGAAGGCAAACCTTAGTCTATGATGAAGTGTCATCAGCACTGATGAGTTATGAGACAAGGAAGAATGAAAGACATTCTGGTCGGTCTAGTTCATCAGCGGAGGCTTTGGAAGTAAGGGGCAGGAGTTCATCGAGGAAAGGCAAGGAGGTGAGAGGAAGATCGAAGTCTAGGTCGGGCTTCAGGGATCTTAAGAAAAATCAGTGCATGTTCTGCAAAGAGATTGGGCACTGGAAGGTTGACTGTCCAAAGTACAAGGGGAAGAAGAAGGAATCAAAGTCTGAGGCAAATCTGACAAGAGTGACAAAGACTGCAAGTGGTAAATCACATGCAGATGGATCAGATTCAGATTCTTCCGTGTTCTCTTTTTCAGTGAATACTCCCATCGTAGGCTACTCGGGGGATAACGAGTGGATCCTGGACACAGGTGCTACATATCATGTATGCCCTAATCGAGATTGGTTTACCAGTTTTGAGAAGTTGGAGGGGTGTTCGGTCGTCATGGGCGATGATCATCCGTGCATCATGGAGGGTGTAGGCACTATTCCGATCAGGATGTTTGATGGGATGGTGAGGGAGCTGAAAGAAGTGAGATATGTACCTCGGCTGAAGAGGAACTTGATCTCAGTAGGAGCTTTGGAATCATTGGGCTTTGGAGTGTCTATTAAGGAGGGAGTCCTTAAAATGACAAAGGGTTCAATGGTGGTGTTGAAGGCTGATCGCCGGAGCAACTTGTATTACTTGAAGGGTAGTACAGTGACAGGACAGGTGGCAGCTTCTACCAGTCAGAAGGAAGATCTAACCCGGCTATGGCACATGAGGCTGGGACATGCAGGGGAGAAATAATGCAAGCTCTTGTGAGGAAAGGGCTGCTGAAGGGTGCAGAGACCTGCAAATTGGATCTGTGTGAACATTGCATCATCGGCAAGAAGACGAAGGTGAAGTTTGGTACAGCTTCACACTGCACCGAAGGTATTCTTGACTATGTTCACATGGATGTATGGGGACCTACAAAGACTGCATCAATTGGAGGTAACCACTATTTTGTGTCGTTCATTGATGACTATTCTAGGCGCTGTTGGGTGTACACTATGCGACACAAAAGTGAAGTCCTAGAATTGTTCGTGAAGTGGAAGGCTAATCAGGAGAGAAGCACGGGAAGGAAGGTCAAGGTCCTCCGTTCTGACAACGGAGGAGAGTACAAGTCAGATCCTTTCCTACAGCTATGTCTGGATGAGGGCATAGAGAGACACTTCACAGTAAGGGAGACTCCACAACAAAATGGGGTGGCTGAAAGAATGAACCGGACTTTGCTAGAGAAGGTTCGGTGCATGTTGTCAAATGCAGGACTGCCAAAGAAGTTTTGGGCTGAAGCTTTGGGGCATGCATGCCATCTTGTGAACAGGTTGCCGTCGTCTGCAATAGGGGGGAAGACTCCTCTGGAAGCTTGGTCAGGAAAAGCTGCTGTGGACTATGATTTGCTACGGGTCTTCGGATGTCCAGCCTACTACCACGTCAAAGAAGACAAGTTGGATCCAAGAGCAAAGAAAGGGGTGTTCGTTGGCTTCAAGCGAGGAACCAAGGGGTTCAAGATTTGGGACCAACAGGACAACAAGTTCATAGTCAGTAGGGATGTCACGTTTGATGAGGCTTCGTTGATGAAGCCTACGGTCTCTCAGCAGGTGGAGACCAGCAAGACCAAGGAGCTATTGCAACAGGTGGAGAGTGATGCAGATCCACCATCTCTAGAGGATTCAGTATCAGTGAGAATCATTCCTGAGGTGACACAGGGAGGTGATCAAGTTGCAGAAGAAGATGCTGATGTTGTTGAAGAGGGTCAGGAGCAGGACATGGATACCGTTCCAGATCCCACTGCAGTTGAAAGACCAAGGAGGAATACTAGGAGACCTGGTTGGCTCACCACCGATATGGTTCTTACATATGCACTTCCAGTTGTTGAAGAGGCTATTCCATCTACCTTCAGAGAAGCTGAGATCAGTTCAGAAGCAGAGATGTGGAAAGAGGCCATGAATGAAGAGATGCAATCTCTTTATAAGAACAACACATGGGAACTTACCAAGTTGCCCAAGGGGAAGAAGGCCATAGGGTGCAAGTGGGTATTCGCTAAGAAGCAAGGATCTTTTCAAGAAGATACAGTGCGCTACAAGGCAAGGTTGGTGGCTAAAGGCTACGCTCAGAGAGAAGGGATCGACTACAACGAGGTGTTCTCCCCAGTTGTTAAACACTCGTCTATTCGGATCCTATTGGCCTTGGTGGCGCAGAATGAGTTGGACCTTGACCAACTTGATGTCAAGACCGCCTTTCTCCACGGCGATCTTGAGGAGGAGATCTATATGACTCAGCCCACAGGTTACAAAGCTGCAGGGAAAGAAGAGTTGGTATGTAAGCTGAAGAAATCGCTATATGGTTTGAAACAGTCTCCTAGACAGTGGTACAGGCGATTTGACAGCTTCATCAGGAAGAAGAAGTACACACGAAGCCATTTTGATCCATGTGTGTACTACAACAAGTTACCTTCAGGTGAATATATCTATCTACTTCTTTATGTAAATGATATGCTGATTGCTTCTAGGTCGAGATCTGCTATTGATTCTCTGAAGAAGATGTTATCGTCAGAGTTCGAGATGAAGGACCTGGGGGAAGCAAGGAAAGTATTGGGCATGGAGATCACAAGAGACAGGAAAGCTGGCAGGATCAGTTTGACTCAGAAGGGCTATCTGGAGAAGGTACTGCAGAGGTTTAATATTGGAAAGGATACTAAATCTGTTAGTACACCAATGGCGCCGCACTTCAAATTATCAGCGAAGATGTCTCCAAGGAGTGTTCAAGAGCGTGAGCATATGTCTCATGTTCCATATGCCAATGCGGTGGGTAGCTTGATGTATGCAATGGTGTGTACGAGGCCAGATCTATCACAGGCAGTCTCCATGGTGAGTAGATACATGCATGATCCTGGACAGGGTCATTGGGAAGCTGTGAAATGGATTCTGAGGTACATCAAGGGAACTATTGTGTAGGCCTAATGTTCGAGAAGGACGACACTGGAAAGCAAGAGTGCATAGGGTATGTTGATTCAGACTATGCAGGTGACCTTGACAAACGCCGGTCAACGACGGGATATGTCTTCACATTCTCGCAGGCACCGGTGAGTTGGCGCTCCACACTTCAGTCTACCGTCGCGTTGTCGACCACAGAGGCAGAATATATGGCTATGACAGAGGCCATGAAGGAGGCAATCTGGCTTCAAGGATTGCTTGATGACTTGGGCGTGGAACAGGATATTTTGAAGATAAACTGTGACAGCATGAGTGCCATTTACTTGGCAAGGAACCAGGTCTATCATGCAAGGACGAAGCACATCGATGTCAGGTATCACTTTGTTCGGGAGATTCTGGAAGAAGGTGACATTGACTTGTTGAAGATTCACACTTCGGAGAATCCGGCCGATATGCTTACAAAGGTGGTGTCGGGAGTAAAGTTTGCACACTGCAAAGACTTGCTTCATATCCTTCAGGTGAATTGAGCTTGCTGAAGTTCATTTGGGTGAACTACGGACGGCTTGATCCCTTGGGCAAGGGGTACGTAGGCAACCGGGGTGGTGCAGCCGCTATCTAGTCGGTGTTCGGCTCAGATTTGGTAATCTTCACCGAGGTGGAGAATTGTTGGAGGAGAGAGTATAGTAGAGGAGTTGATGACATGTCAGGTGCTGTTGAAGATTGCAAAGGAGTCTACGACGAAAGGCAAAGGGACAGCAGGCCGGAATTTAGCAGCAGCAGCAGAAGATAGTAAAGTCGGTCGACCGGTCCGGTCGACCGACGTGCACAGCGTGCACAGGAATTGGGCGGTCGACCGGCCGGTCGACCGCAACACTCTGTCTGCAGAAGACAGAGCTCTCGGGTTTTCTGGGTCGACCGGCCGGTCGACCGGAGCAGCTCTGTCTGCAGGAACCCAGCTCTCGGGTTCTTTGGGTCGACCGTCCGGTCGACAGTAAGAGGGGGTCGGTCGACCGTTCGGTCGACCGACAGTCGGGTCTGGGCTAAAAACTGCTGCTTCGGGAAATTGTGTATTTAAGCCCTAAGTGTAATTTCTAGGGTTTAGTGCCTTGAGAAAGAAAAGCTGCGGAGTCTCTTGCATTCAAAGAGATCCAGAGCTATTGTAATCATCTTTCTAATTGAAAACTCTCTCCATAGATTGCCCCGAGGACGTAGGCATTGAGGCCGAACCTCGTTAGATCTGTTATTTGCGATTGTGTGTTCTTCGTGTGATTTGGGTTGTTCTTTGTGCTGGAGATTGTGTGATTCTCTGTTGGTTGTTGTCTGTGCGCACAACAGAAGCCACATCTTTCGATGGTGAGAGCTCCGGTCACGGGATGATGGATTGAGATGCAGATTTTGTGACGACGCTGGCGGGAGAACTGACTAAGGGATGGACAGGTCCAAGCATCTACAGTGGAAGGGAGAAGCTGCGACTGAGAGGGCATTTCGGTGGTTTCATTTCTTTTTTTTTTTGTTATTCTTTTTAGGAAGGAGGAAATTGTGTATGAGTGTTTCTATGCATATTTGTGCCCTCCTATTTTGGGTATGTTTCGTTAAATTCTTATTAATTTATTAATGAAACGTTGGGGGCTTTCACCTCACGGTTTTATATAAAAAAAAAAGCAATCCATTCATTGATTTGAAGGGGAAAATGATTGAGTGTGGTATTGGAGTGGGTAGAATGATCTCTTTGGAGAGGGAAAAGGTTTCAACAATGGATAGACAAAGTGTGTGGCATTCGATGCAATGCGGGCTATTCATTTCATTAATTTTCCTATGAGTGTGTGCATATTTAGAGCATGAAGAAGAAGGGGGAACTAATCTTTGGATGATAAAGATTAAAGGAGAGTTGTACAAGTTGAAGATGTTGTGATATCGACATAACAAGAGAAAACACTGAGAGACTCAACAATGAAAGCGTGGAAGCGATATACTACTAGCAAGCAATAAGAGTAATCACCACTAATAGAAGAACACCAGATTTAACGTGGTTCGACAAGATATGCCTATGCGCACAAGGAGGGGGGGAGAAACTTTACTTAAAACAAAAAAAAGAAAATTACAAGAGCTACAAGTGTCTCTCTCTCTCCCCCTCTCTTTTTCTCTCACAACTCTCAATGGTGGAAAACTTGATTTGCTCTTAATTGTCTTCAAAGGTCACACCCAAGGGGTTTTTATAGAATCCTAGGGTCATCCTAGTTCTTTACAAACTCTTGCAAAACAAACAACACTGCATCAGAGTAAAAGAGAACTTGATTCAATTAGAACTGGAGTCAAAACTCGAAAGAAAAGTGCCAGAACTGCCTGATTAGTTGACTACCATGACAGATGAGTCGACTAATATGCTCATTAGTCAACTAACTGAGATCCATTACTCTTTGTAACGTCCCAATCATCTAACCTGCATGCTATTAGTTGACTAATTGTATTATAAATTGATTAGACTGTTGTATTAGTCGACTTATCTTGTGCATAAACTATACGCATCTTCTCATATATGTCTGTTCTCGATCTCTGAAGTTTGTAACTCCTTCACCTTAACCTGTTTTTTCTCCAATGAATTTGAGGCACCCAATACTAACAATCTCCACCTTGACTCGCATTCATTGAGTCTCAACGTAGAAATTGGCTTCCGCATCATTCACCGAGCTTTCTCCCCCTTTTGTAACTTGTAACACCCCGTTCCCGGAATACGTACTTAGTTGCGTATCCATATTTTTTGATCGTATTTTTCGATTTGCTTCCTATAATTGTTTTGTATTATGAGTTATTTATATGATCGTTTTGCCTTGGATCTGGATTCGTGAACTCAGAGTCAGCCCTACTCTGAACCGGGGGACCGATCCTAGAGTATTGCTCGATTTGGACTTTCAGGTATTCTGATTTGACCAATTTTAGTTTCAAACATCATTTTCTAATATTCAAGATTTTTCGTGATTTTCTGGAATTTTCCTAAATTAAGTTGAAAATCTTCAAAACCGGGGTCGACCAATACCGCAGACCGATTCTCAGATTTTTAATTTATAAATGGAGTTGAAATTCTAAAAACAGCTTTCCTGTAACTTCTTAAAATCATGTTTTCTATCTAAATACTTTTACTGAAAATTTTCTGAATTTATCAAAATTCCCCTGGATTTGGTGTCAGCCAGTATCAGTGGTTGATTCCAGGCATTTTAGTTTACAATTGGAATCAAATTTCTGGATTCCGCTTTCATATTTCTTCTTAAAATTATATTTTCTCCTTTCTGACATTTTTTGAGATTTTTCAGATTTTATCAAAATCCGGCCGACCCGGTATAGACCGGTATTGACGGTTGACTTCAGGATTTTTATTATGAAAATGGGATTGAATTTCTGAAAATCGATTTCACCAAAAAATTTTAAATAATATTTATTATTTTTGAGAACTTTTGGAAAGCTTTCCAAACTACTTCATTTTTTGGACTTTTCCGAAATTTTCGTTGTTTTCTCAGATACCGGAGTTTTACCCAGATATTTTACTTTTCTCTTTTTCTATTTTTCTCTCTCCTCGCTAGACGCGAGTTTCACCAACCTGGATTCCGTATTTAATGCAGAGATGCTCTCCATACTGCATTTAATGCTTGTCCTGCAAGATCAACTTCACCATGCTTTTTTGTCTTTTCTGGCAAACGCAAATCTCGCGTTTTTCCTCCCGGACGCAGCTTTATTTCCGCGCCTGGCTTTCTTTTGCCTAGACGCGGATCCCACCTATATGAGACGCAGCTCTTTTGAATGAAACGCAAGTTTCATTAATAGGATGGGAATGGCAATATTATAATATAATTATTCTCCCTTATATAACCACCCCCCTTTCTTTCCTTCTCTTTCATTTCTTTTTCTTTCTTCTTCTTTGTTTCTACAGCCAACGAATGGCAGCCATGGTGCTTCCCTTGGCCGGCCATCTTCTCTACTCTCCCCTCCATTTCCACCACCAACACCACCACCTCTTTCTCTTCCATCTCCTCCTCCATTCCAACAACAACAACCACAACAACACCACCTCCGCCATCTTCTTCTTCCTCTTCTTTTTTCACCAAATAACCCATTTCCACCACCACCTTCTCCACCATCTCCACCACCACATACTCCACCTTGGCCACCAATGACCATGCCATCTTTCTCTCCTCGTCGTGCTCTTTCCGACGAGCTATTGGTTCGCTCTCCGAAACTCCTTTTGTAAAACTCCAAAAATCTATTTTGTACTAGACTTGCACTCCATTCTTGACTTGGGCTTGGAGCCTTGGCCGCCTTCTCCGGCCAACTCCGGCCATCTCTGGCCGCCGCCGGCAACCACCGGCCATGGCCGGCTACCACCCCTTCCCTTCTCTTCTTTCCTTTCCTTCTTTCTTTCTTTCCATTCTTTCTTTCTTTCCTTTCTTTTTCCTTTCCCTTCTCTTTCCTTCACTGTTTCCTCCCAAAACCTGCGTCTCTCTCTCTCTCCCCCCATCCATGCGTCTCTCATTATCTCATCTCCCTATCTCTCTCTTTCTCTCTGTTAATTGTTGACGCGGATCTCACCCCCGCGTCCAAGCAATTCTTTAACGCGAATCTTCGCGTTCTTGACATTTGTATAACGCGGCCTTCGCGTTCTTGTATCGACGCAACGCGGAGCCCATGCCCACGTCTGTGTCCTTCTCGTGTCAACACGACGCGGAGCTCATGCCCGCGTCTGTATTCTTCTCGTGTTATAACTTGAACGCGGATCTCTAACCTCGCGTTTGTGGCATCTACGCGCGACTCCCGCGTCTGCGACCCCCGCGTCTCACTCTCAAACACGCGTCCCCTTGTACATACTCTCTCTCCATGTACTCTCTCTCTCTCTCCATGGACTTCTCTCTCTAGCTCTCTCTTTCTCTTTCTCTCTCTTGATTTCCACCTCTCTCTATCACTTCTCTCTAACGCACTGACGCATTGATTTCCTGGATTCCGGAGATCGGGGATTTCACTATATTTTCTAAAGATTTAGGCAGTGTTTTCGCTTTCCTCTTGACTTTCCCGCTTCGTCGGATCGACTTGATTGTCTTATGTATTTGTATCTGGAACTAACACCTTCTCTGCAGGTACCCTAACCTCTGGGTACAACCTTTGAGGTTTAAAGTCCTCTGGACTTTCTCTATGCTACGCTTGGTAGGCGGACCTGTTGGCCCAAAGGCCCATCACTCTAGTTTTGATGATGATCAACTCATGTAGTTAAGTTTACTAATGATCTTGTGTTTAATTAGTGACAGATTTGTTATCAAGATCTTAGTAGGTGTGGAGCTTCAACAAAGGATTTAAAGTCATATTTTGGAGCTAGCACCGGTTGATTCACGAGCCTATACATCAAGATCACATCAAGTACTCAAAAGGAGTCGAGCTCGTTGGATTGCATTTGGACCAAGTCAAGATGATGAGAAGACTTCAAGGGAAGGCTTCAAGATCAAGACTTGTGTCTAGGTATAAGATTTTTATTTTTAGATAAAATGTAAAGGATAGAGTAGTTGGTGGATTGCTCAAGTATATATCACACACACACTCTTGATTTAGTTGTTTTCATAAAAGATTTTTAGTTTAGAAAAGATTTTTCTTTGTGACAAAATACTATTTGGTTTTTGGTATTCATGTTTACATCTTTTATCCAAAATCAAGTTTAGAGCTTAATGTCAAAAACTTAGATATTTCATCTTATTTGTGTAGTGGATTATATCCATACACACTATACTTTAATGAGTTCAAAATATCTAGTTTTTATTTAAAGGAGTTTTGGAAAACAAGATTTTGGAAAATACAAGTTTTCTATTGAGCCAATATTTCCATATTACAAAAATAGTCCAAATTATTTATAACATGCCTTGATTTTGTGCAAGCATGTTTGTTTATCAAAGTATATTGGTAAAACTATTTTTGTAGATTTTTAAATATTTTATGGGATTTTATTTGAGCCAAAAAGACAAACTTTTTAATCCCAGAAAAATTGTTTCAGGCTTCAGATAGTCGACTTGCTACCTTTATAGTCGACTAACACTGAAGTCGGCCGACCGGACCGGTCGACCGACGTGCACAGCGTGCACGCCTTGTCCTGGCAGTTGGCCGGTTGACTCGGTCGGTCGACCGGAACTGAGAGCAGTGCTCTCTGTTCTTTTGGGTCAACCGGCGGGTCGACCGGCAGGCTCTAACGGTCGGATTTTTGACCGTTGGCGGTCGACCGGCTGGTCGACCGGCAGGTCTGACAGAGCCCAACGGCTAGTTTTTCCTAGCCTATAAATTTGGGGGTTTGGTCATTGTTTTTAAAATAAGATTTTGGAGAAGTTTTAGAGCCAGTTTTTCCTACTCTTTTCAGAGGTTTTTCTCCACAAAATTGAGGGCAAGTATTTCCAATCAAAAGGAAAGTTTTATCAAGAGTGTAAAAGAGAATTTCTTGAGTTTTCCTCCACCATTTCTTTCCTAGTTTTTCTCACACAAACACTTGAGCCATCCATTGCTTTCATCTTATAGGAGTGTTGTAGTGAGATAGTTTTTAGGTGATCAAAGTATTGTGATCACCAAAGACTTCATTTGTTCCTTTGAGAAGGCGGACGGTTGTGTTCGCATTGTTTCGGGTCCTAGTGAGGACTTGGTGTTTCGGGTTCGGGTGCAAACTCCATTGTTTGAGGTGCGGCCTCGGCGAGCCGGTGGGCTTGCGGTGTGTATGGACTAGGGAGTCCGAGAGTTGTAGGTGTTGCGGCACCGGGTGATCCATTGGGATCGATCATAGTGGAAATCCTTCGTGTGTCGAAGGCGGGGATGTAGAGCAAGGGTGCTCGAACCTCGAAACAAATCCCTTGTGTTTGCGATTGCTCACTCTCTCTCTCTCTGTCTCTTTTATATCTTGCATGCTTCTATTGTGCTTACCTTTACGTGCTTGATATATATTGTGTGCTCATTCGATATACTTGCTTGTGATTGTTTGCTAACACTTGTATTCAACCAAGAGAGCCAACGCGGCACCTCAACCCATTCAAGGGGAATCTAGATGAGTTTGTCCAGAGCCCTTCACGGGGAATTCGGCAACACTCTTGTGTTATACGTGGTGTTTAGTGTAAGAGTTTAGTTTAGGTCATAATTGTCTTTAGCTTCCGCATTATTTAGCATTAAGTGACCATTAGATTAGCCTTCACCTATTCACCCCCCTCTAAGTGAACCTTCAATTGGTATCAGAGCTTGGTACTCTGATTTGGGTCTAACAACCTAGAGTTAAAGATCCTCATTTTTAGGCTAATCACAATATTTTGTACACACATCATGGACTTCATGTCACCACCCACTTTTGACATTCTTAACATCCAAATTTGGAAGGTTAAGATGTCTTTGTACCTCAAAGCCCTAGGTTATCATGTTTATCTTGCCATCACTAATAATGATTATTGTTTATATGGTAAGAATATTGAGGCTAATGCAAAAGCCCTTAATGCTTTAAAGTCTACCCTAGATGATGTTTATTTATCTAGAGTTTCTAACTTTGATTCGGCTTTTATAGTTTGGAACTCCCTCATCTCCCTTGGCGAAAATGATCAATATTATGCGGGGAGCGATTCGGATGTTGGAAGCAACACCTCCAACTTGTGCTACATGGTCCAAGGGGATAACCCCTTGAGGTAACTACCGAATCCGAAGATGAAGATGATAACATGTCATATGATGAGCTCACTTCATTTTGTCAATTATTGCATGAAAAATATGACATGCTTAAAAAGAAAAATAAAAATTTGAAAAAGAACATTGCTTGCATGCATATAGAACATGATTCTTTTAGAGATAACATTGCATGTTTAGAAAAAGATAATAAGAAAATTAAAAAGAATTTTGATTGCATGCTAAAAGAGAACGATTCTTTTAAAACTAAAATTGCATGTTTAGAAAAAGAAAAGGAAGATTTGAAAAATGAAAATGTTTCCCTCATGACTAAATTGAATGATTTGTGTGAAGGAAACAATACTTTGAAAAATAAAATTGATTTGGTGGAAAAACAAAAAGAAGTTGTTTTTCAAGAAAATAAGTCTTTAAAAAGAAAATTTTGTGAAAAAGAAAAGGATTTTGTTTTGAAAAAGAAAAAGAAAAATGATTCTTTATCTCATCATGCTTTACATGCCACCACAAATGAGATAAAAGTTTTGAAAAATAAAATGGATTGTTTGAGTTCAACTTTGAACTCTTGTGCATTCAACCATACTAGATTGGAGTCAATCTTTTCAAAGAAACAAACTCCACACATTCATACACATCATCCTCATCATGCATATGCTTATGTTGCACGTCACGATCATACACATAAGCATCCTAAGGTGTACAAATGTACACATTGTGGCCGCAAAGGCCATTTAGCAAAATTTTGTTATGACAAGTTGTATCATATTAATTTTGCTAATAAAAATGTTTCAAAGTTTGTCAAGGAACCCAAAAATTTTGTTAATAAGAATGTTCCTTACAAGACTAACCCCAAAGGACCCAAGAAAATATGGGTACCAAAATCCCCACCATTTGCGTTTGATGTAGGTGAGGGCTCTCACAAAACGTGAGAGGATCGGTGCCTTAGTAGTGGATGCACATGGATTGGATGGACACACTTTAGACGCATCGCTATCAAGGAGTTTTGGTGGGACGACCACCATATTTGGAGTTTTGGAACATAGTTCCTTGGTTGGTAACTATTTCTAAACTCTTAGATTATGTACATGCTTTTTCATTTATGACATCATATAGCATGTTCATGATTTATGTATTTTTGTGCTTCATGTGGTATATACTAGTTTAAATGTAGTTGTTATCAAAACTTATATTTATACATGTACAAATAGTGAGAACAAATTGATTCATATATGATTTGTACTTCATGCTCATTTGTACCCACTTTATGCACATGTATAGGCTAGTTTTGATGATTCTTTCATTTATACTTGTTATGCCTATTTTATAATTTTACTTCATGTATATGTATTTTTAATTCAAATCTAATAAATATACATGTATACCCGTGAGTCTCTTGCCTTCATGCAAATACATTTAATAGACTCTTTTATGTTTGGGATATGTATGTGTATTGTTAGTTTTGGATAAATCATACATATACCATGAAGATTAGTGTTTTAATGAAAAAATAATAATTTTTCATGTTTTTTGTTTTGTTAAAAATGTGACTTATGATCTTTTTGAGCTTCAATGTCTATTTTCATGAAAATGCTATTTACATAACCTTTGAACACTCATTTTTTACTTTTCAAGATAATTTTGAGCTTTATGGACTATGAGTGCTTGAACTTTTATGTACTTAGTATGATTCATGAAATATATATGCTTTGATTTCATGTTTTTGAAGGATCTTTAACTAGTTTTTTAAAAATTATTTTAACTAGTTATTGTTCCTCATTTGGTAGTGATTTTCAATGCTAAAATATTCTCAATTCTATTTTTGAAAACCCCTACCATCAATGGGAGGATGGATGGGAGATCATGTTCATGTATGCCTTATATTGAAAATCATTTAAAACTTGAACCATGATTGGGTGGTAGTTATATGAGATATATACTTGATTTACATTGTTATTTCAATTGGTATCATTAGATTCTTTCAATTGGTATCTAAATTGAAAATTTTTGTATATACTCATATTTTGTTTTCTTATATATTTATGTATCAATGTCAATTGGTATACTCATTTCATACATATATATGATTTTCAGGTGCTTAACTTTCAATTTTTTCACATTTTTAAAAGCACAAAGTTTATGATGAAAAATAAAATTTTTTTGATCATTATGTTTGCTATTGGTATCAATATGTTTCAACTTCATATTTGTTAAATTTCAATCGGTATCAATATGATTTACAATAATGATTATTTTCAATTTGGTATCTTAAAATTTGTTTGTTTTACAAAAGCTCTGATACCTTTAAAAAATTTTGTTTAAGAAAATTAAAAAAAAACATTTTTGATTTGTATTTCTTATATGCAAGGAGAGCTTAACATCTCTTCTACATATAGATTCATGTTGAGTGTATTGTATATTGAGGAGCTTGACAACTCTTCTTTATGTGGTACACGTGTGTAGGGGGAGCTTCACATCTCCTCTTATGCATTACATAATATGTGTTATGTGAATTGGGGCTTGTCATCCCTTCTTCATGTAATGCATATGTGTAGGGAAGCTAACTTAGCGTCTTCCTCTTTATGAATGTATATTGCATATAACCTTTTATTGATCTCTTTGTTTATGACAAAAAGGGAGAGAAAGATTTGATGATTTTGTTTTTACCTTAAACCCTTTGTTGATGATTGACAAAAAGGGGGAGAGGTATTTGCTATATATGCATGTGTTTTTATAAAAGAATTTATGTTTATGCATATATGTTTTGTTTTGCAAATAGGAGAAAAAGATTTTGTTTTATGCTTGATTAGCATGTTTACTCCTACATTTGCATACATGTTTATGTGCCTCATTGCATATCTATTTGTTTTTTTGTTATGCATGAGTTAAGGGGGAGCTTCTTTGAAGCTTTACTTTAATCCATGCATATATAACTTCATGAGTTTTGTCATCATCAAAAAGGGGGAGATTGTTGGCCCAAAGGCCCATCACTCTAGTTTTGATGATGATCAACTCATGTAGTTATGTTTACTAATGATCTTGTGTTTAATTAATGACAGATTTGTTATCAAGATCTTAGTAGGTGTGGAGCTTCAACAAAGGATTTAAAGTCATATTTTGGAGCTAGCACCGGTTGATTCACGAGCCTATACATCAAGATCACATCAAGTACTCAAAAGGAGTCGAGCTTGTTGGATTGCATTTGGACCAAGTCAAGATGATGAGAAGACTTCAAGGGAAGGCTTCAAGATCAAGACTTGTGTCTAGGTATAAGATTTTTATTTTTAGATAAAATGTAAAGGATAGAGTAGTTGGTGGATTGCTCAAGTATATATCACACACACACACTCTTGATTTAGTTGTTTTCATAAAAGATTTTTAGTTTAGAAAAGATTTTTCTTTGTGACAAAATACTATTTGGTTTTTGGTATTCATGTTTACATCTTTTATCCAAAATCAAGTTTAGAGCTTAATGTCAAAAACTTAGATATTTCATCTTATTTGTGTAGTGGATCATATCTATACACACTATGCTTTAATGAGTTCAAAATATCTAGTTTTTATTTAAAGGAGTTTTGGAAAACAAGATTTTGGAAAATACAAGTTTTCTATTGAGCCAATATTTCCATATTACAAAAATAGTCCAAATCATTTATAACATGCCTTGATTTTGTGCAAGCATGTTTGTTTATCAAAGTATATTGGTAAAACTATTTTTGTAGATTTTTAAGTATTTTATGGGATTTTATTTGAGCCAAAAAGACAAACTTTTTAATCCCAGAAAAATTGTTTCAGGCTTCAGATAGTCGACTTACTACCTTTATAGTCGACTAACACTGAAGTCGGCCGACCGGACCGGTCGACCGACGTGCACAGCGTGCACGCCTTGTCCTGGCAGTTGGCCGGTCGACTCGGTCGGTCGACCGGACTGAGAGCAGTGCTCTCTGTTCTTTTGGGTCGACCGGCGGGTCGACCGGCAGGCTCCAACGGTCGGATTTTTGACCGTTGGCGGTCGACCGGCCGGTCGACCGGCAGGTCTGACAGAGCCCAACGGCTAGTTTTTCCTAGCCTATAAATTTAGGGGTTTGGTCATTGTTTTTAAAACAAGATTTTGGAGAAGTTTAGAGCCAGTTTTTCCTACTCTTTTCAGAGGTTTTTCTCCACAAAATTGAGGGCAAGTATTTCCAATCAAAAGGAAAGTTTTATCAAGAGTGTAAAAGAGAATTTCTTGAGTTTTCCTCCACCATCTCTTTCCTAGTTTTTCTCACACAAACACTTGAGCCATCCATTGCTATTCATCTTATAGGAGTGTTGTAGTGAGATAGTTTTTAGGTGATCAAAGTGTTGTGATCACCAAAGACTTCATTTGTTCCTTTGAGAAGGCAGACGGTTGTGTTCGCATTGTTTCGGGTCCTAGTGAGGACTCGGTGTTTCGGGTTCGGGTGCGAACTCTATTGTTTGAGGTGCGGCCTCGGCGAGCCGGTGGGCTTGCGGTGTGTACGGACTAGGGAGTCCGAGAGTTGTAGGTGTTGCGGCACCGGGTGATCCATTGGGATCAATCATAGTGGAAATCCTTCGTGTGTCGAAGGCGGGGATGTAGAGCAAGGGTGCTCGAACCTCGAAACAAATCCCTTGTGTTTGCGATTGCTCACTCTCTCTCTCTGTCTCATTTATATCTTACATGCTTCTATTGTGCTTACCTTTACGTGCTTGATATATATTGTGTGCTCATTCGATATACTTGCTTGTGATTGTTTGCTAACACTTGTATTCAACCAAGAGAGCCAACGCGGCACCTCAACCCATTCAAGGGGAATCTAGAGGAATTTGTCCAGAGCCCTTCACGGGAAATTCGGCAACACTCTTGTGTTATACGTGGTGTTTAGTGTAAGAGTTTAGTTTAGGTCATAATTGTCTTTAGCTTCCGCATTATTTGGCATTAAGTGACCTTTAGATAAGCCTTCACCTATTCACCCCCCCTCTAGGTGAACCTTCAGGACCTAGCGTCAACACTTTACCGCTTACTCCGTTCGAGTGTAATTACCCCGTGAGCATGGCTTCCCGTGAGTAGTAGTATAGCGTTCATACGCTTACTGCGACACGTGTGTCTAGCTACGCTGCGAGTGGTAACCACGCCGAGCGTTATAGCATTTAGTGTTGTACATTAGCTTCCCTCCAGCTTGCTCAGCTCTGCTTGATTGTGCTAGCCATTACTCTATCGCTTGCCAAGTACATGCTTGATATGTTAATACTTGACATGCTTTTACTTGATACCTATCATCTACATGCTAGTACCTGACGCCTGTCTGTATCGCTTGTCAACTGTTGTGTCATCACCTGATACCCGACTTGTTACTTGACACTTGCTACTTACTATGACATGACTTATTACCTGCCTCCTGACATATTAATACTTGATCTGTGATTATCACATTTACGAGAATACTATACTTGTTATCCTGCATTACATGCAGTGACTTGAATCTTGTACTTGTTATCCTGTATTATATATATAGTGACCTGAATCTACAATACTTATGTACTCCTGAATTCCTGATCATGTCTTGCACCTGCTATTCCCGTAAATTTGATAGCTACATAATAAATCATAAGAAAAAGGGACAACTTGCATCGGGTCGGGGGAAACTTGCGGCTATCAATATATTTTCGTGTTTATAGTGGTACTAGGCATGTTGTACAACTAAAACTTCCGGTCTGACCTGTGGGCCTCCAGGCGACCGAGGGGAGTGCTGGCTCCCTCCTTCCTGGTACCATCTTGATAAGGGCATTCTATAAGACCCTCCTGATCGCCTTGCGGCAGGTTCCGTCCACCAAGCAACGGAACAATCCTAGGCCGTGGTCCCGGGTATGTACGGGACCCACTGTAAACATTGTTCGTTGATACCCCCGTTAGTTTCCAATAACAACCTTGCTTTACTCAGATGTGGATATATGTGCGCTGGGACGCTAGTTCACATATCTAGACATCAGGGTAAGATGAGTGACAATAATAATAATAAAAGATGCCAGCTAGGAATCTGTAGTATGCCTTGTCATGTTTGCTTGTATCAGATTTTACTTCAGATTTTCGGTTTTATGATTATTATACTGTACCGGTCCATATCCTGCCTTCTACTTGTATTCTATCCCACTTGTCTCCTTCTCTTATCTGATCATACAATGAGTCTTCCCTATTTGATATCATATGTTGTATATCTACTTGCTCCTGCATGTTTCTGCCTACGACACGGTTTTCATGTTTATGATCCAGATTTATCGTACACATGTGCTTATCTATGCTCGCCATCTGGCTTCCACATCACCACTAGTCGGGGAGTTCTGACTCCTCTGGATCCTCATGTCCAGGTTTTGGAGCTTGGAGCGTGTGGATTCTCCCAGTTGCTGATCAGAGTGGCGCAGCGGTAGCGTGGAACTCCAGCAGACCGTCCAGAGCCCCATCCTTCCAGGCCCTCCTGTTCGGCTCTTGAGTTTTCCTGTTATGACTCTGAGCCTTCTTTTGTACTGTTCACACTTGTACCATCCTTTGTATTCTCGCAATTGCGCCATATTGGTGATGTAATATTCTTGTAATATTTGTCACATCTGGTGATAACTTTATAATTGTACTCTTATGTTGGAATGTATAATGCACCACTTGCTTCCGTACTCTGATTCTTGCCTGTACTGATGCTTAGCGTATATACGTGAGGGTATTTCTAACCTGCGTATATACGTCACAGTAACGTCTCGTACCCGCCGGATCGGGGCGTTACAGGGTGATATCAGAGCCTAGGCTCTCACATCCTCAGTACGTCCAGACGGCAAATTAATGGTAAAGAAATTTGCAACTGGATTGCATGAGTCCTGGTTATACAATCCAACTACTAGTACAGAGTTATCTATTCTATTTTGATCATCCTTCATTTGATTCCTAATCCCTTCCATCTTTTCACCGTTTTGATTTTTCGTAGCCCTTATACCAACTTAAGATATGGATATACTAGGAAGGTAGAGGCTGGTTCTGAATGAAGCTATTATATGATCTCTTCCGCCAACTCAATGAAGCTCGGGTATTCTCAAGATTGATCCCGATTGGGTTATCTTTCAGAAGTCAGTAGTCGGGATTTTCTACGGGTATTCTATATTCTCGGCTATATCTTTCAGAGTGATCGATGCCTGGTATTCGAAATTCTTAATTATCGGTCTTCTTTATTATGCTCAGTACTATCAGGGTTTCCTTTATCTTCAGTATTCTGACTTATTCTCGGAGAGCTATCAAGGATGCAGTACAGTGGGAATTCTATTACAAAGCAAAGATATCAGATCAATATTATTTGGTACCGTTCAAAGACTTATACAGCCAGAAGTGCAGAAGATGTCTATTTTCTGATTGTTGTTCAGTCGACTTGGGAGCCCTATCTATAGTGATTCATATCTTGATTGGTATAATTCCCATCCATGTCCTCTTTGTGTTCATTTTACCCCTTATCGAAATTGCGAGGACGCAATTTTTTGTAAGGTGGATGGAATGTAACACCCCGTTCCCGGAATATGTACTTAGTTGTGTATCCAGATTTTTCGATCGTATTTTTCAATTTGCTTCCTGTATTTGTTTTGTATTATGAGTTATTTATATGATCGTTTTGCCTTGGATCTGGATTCGTGAACTCGGAGTCAGCCCTACTCTGAACCGGGGGACCGATCCTAGAGTATTGCTCGATTTGGACTTTCAGGTATTCTGATTTGACCGATTTTAGTTTCAAACATCATTTTCTAATATTCTAGATTTTTCGTGATTTTTTAGAATTTTCCTGAATTAAGTTGAAAATCTTCAAAACCAGGGTCGACCAATACCGCGGACCGATTCTCAGATTTTTAATTTATAAACGGAGTTGAAATTCTAAAAACGGCTTTCCTGTAACTTCTTAAAATCACGTTTTCTATCTAAATACTTTTTCTGAGAATTTTCTGAATTTATCAAAATTCCCCTTGATTTGGTGTCAGCCAATATCACTGGTTGATTCCAGGAATTTTAGTTTACAATTGGAATCAAATTTCTAGATTCCGCTTTTATATTTCTTCTTACAATTATATTTTCTCCTTTTTGGCATTTTTTGAGATTTTTCAGATTTTATCAAAATCCGGCCGACCCGGTATAGACCGGTATTGACGGTTGACTTCAGGATTTTTATTATGAAAATGGGATTGAATTTCTGAAAATCGATTTCATCAAAAATCTTTAAATAATATTTATTACTTTTGAGAATTTTTGGGAAGCTTTCCAAACTACTTCATTTTTTGGACTTTTCCGGAGTTTTCATTGTTTTCCCAGATACCGGAGTTTACCCAGATATTTTACTTTTCTCTTTTTTTATTTTTCTCTCTCCTCGTTAGACGTGAGTTTCACCAACCTGGATTCCGCATTTAATGCAGAGATGCTCTCCATACTGCATTTAATGCTTGTCCTGCAAGATCAACTTCACCATGCTTTTTTGTCTTTTCTGGCAAATGCAAATCTCGCGTTTTTCCTCCCGGACCAGCTTTATTTCCGCGTCTGGCTTTCTTTTGCCTAGACGCGGATCCCACCTATATGAGACGCAGCTCTTTTGAATGAAACGCATGTTTCATTAATAGGATGAGAATGGCAATATTATAATATAATTATTCTCCCTTATATAACCACCCCCCTTTCTTTCCTTCTCTTTCATTTCTTTTTCTTTCTTCTTCTTTGTTTCCAGCAGCCAACGAATGGCAGCCATGGTGCTTCCCTTGGCCGGCCATCTTCTCTACTCTCCCCTCCATTTCCACCACCAACACCACCACCTCTTTCTCCTCCATCTCCTCCTCCATTCCAACAACAACAACCACAACAACACCACCTCCACCATCTTCTTCTTCCTCTTCTTTTTCCACCAAATAACCCATTTCCACCACCACCTTCTCCACCATCTCCACCACCACATACTCCACCTTGGCCACCAACGATCATGCCATCTTCCTCTCCTCGTCGTGCTCTTTCCGACGAGCTATTGGTTCGCTCTCCGAAACTCCTTTTGTAAAACTCCAAAAATCCATTTTGTTCTAGACTTGCACTCCATTCTTGACTTGGGCTTGGAGCCTTGGCCGCCTTCTCCGGCCAACTCCGGCCATCTCCGGCCGCCGCCGGCAACCACCGGCCATGGCCGGCTACCACCCCTTCCCTTCTCTTCTTTCCTTTCTTTCTTTCTTTCTTTCCATTCTTTCTTTCTTTCCTTTCTTTTTCTTTCCCTTCTCTTTCCTTCACTGTTTCCTCCCAAAACCTGCGTCTCTCTCTCCCCCCATCCATGCGTCTCTCATTATCTCATCTCCCTATCTCTCTCTTTCTCTCTGTTAATTGTTGACGCGGATCTCACCCCCGCGTCCAAGCAATTCTTTAACGCGAATCTTCGCGTTCTTGACATTTGTATAACGCGGCCTTCGCGTTCTTGTATCGGCGCAACGCGGAGCCCATGCCCGCGTCTGTGTCCTTCTTGTGTCAACACGACGCGGAGCTCATGCCCGCGTCTGTGTTCTTCTCGTGTTATAACTTGAACGCGGATCTCTAACCTCGCGTTTGTGGCATCTACGCGACGCGACTCCCGCGTCTGCGACCCCCGCGTCTCACTCTCAAACTCGCGTCCCCCTGTACATACTCTCTCTCCATGTACTCTCTCTCTCCATGGACTTCTCTCTCTAGCTCTCTCTTTCTCTTTCTCTCTCTTGATTTCCACCTCTTTCTATCACTTTCTCTCTAACACACTGACGCGTTGATTTCCTGGATTCTGGAGATCGGGGATTTCACTATATTTTCTGAAGATTTAGGCAGTGTTCTCGCTTTCCTCTTGACTTTCCCGCTTCGTTGGATCGACTTGATTGTCTTATGTATTTGTATCTGGAACTAACACCTTCTCTGCAGGTACCCTAACCTCTGGGTACAACATTTGAGGTTTAAAGTCCTCTGGACTTTCTCTATACTACGCCTGGTAGACAGACCTAGCGTCAACACTTTACCGCTTACTCCGTTCGAGTGTAATTACCCCGTGAGCATGGCTTCCCGTGAGTAGTAGTATAGCGTTCATACGCTTACTGCGACACGTGTGTCTAGCTACGCTACGAGTGGTAACCACGCCGAGCGTTATAGCATTTAGTGTTGTACATTAGCTTCGCCCAAGCTTGCTCAGCTCTGCTTGATTGTGCTTAGCCATTACTCTATCGCTTGCCAAGTACATGCTTGATATGTTAATACTTGACATGCTTTTACTTGATACCTATCATCTACATGCTAGTACCTAACACCTGTCTGTATCGCTTGTCAACTGTTGTGTCATCACCTGATACCCGACTTGTTACTTGACACTTGCTACTTACTATGACATGACTTATTACCTGCCTCCTGACATATTAATACTTGACCTGTGATTATCACATTTACGGGAATACTATACTTGTTATCCTGCATTACATGCAGTGACTTGAATCTTGTACTTGTTATCCTGTATTATATATATAGTGACCTGAATCTACAATACTTATGTACTCCTGAATTCCTGATCATGTCATGTACCTGCTATTCTCGTAAATTTGATAACTACATAATAAATCATAAGAAAAAGGGACAACTTGCATCGGGTCGGGGAAAACTTGCGGCTATCAATATATGTTCGTGTTTACAGTGGTACTAGGCATGTTATGCAACTAAAACTTCCGGTCTGACCTGTGGGCCTCCAGGCGACCGAGGGAGTGCTGGCTCCCTCCTTCCTGGTACCATCTTGATAAGGGCATTCTATAAGACCCTCCTGATCGCCTTGCGGCAGGTTCCGTCCACCAAGCAACGGAACAATCCTGGGCCGTGGTCCCGGGTATGTACGGGACCCACTATAAACATTGTTCGTTGATACCCCCGTTGGTTTTCAATAACAACCTTGCTTTACTCAGATGTGGATATATGTGCGCTGTGATGCTAGTTCACATATCTAGACATCAGGGTAAGACGAGTGACAATAATAATAATAAAAGATGCCAGCTAGGAATCTGTAGTATGCCTTGTCATGTTTGCTTGTATCGGATTTTACTTCAGATTTTCGGTTTTATGATTATTATACTGTACCGGTCCATATCCTGCCTTCTACTTGTATTCTATCCCACTTGTCTCCTTCTCTTATCTGATCATACAATGAGTCTTCCCTGTTTGATATCATATGTTGTATATCTACTTGCTCCTGCATGCTTGTGCCTACGACACGGTTTTCATGTTTATGATCCAGATTTATCGATACACATGTGCTTATCTATGCTCGCCATCTAGCTTCCACATCACCACTTGCCAGGGAGTTCTGACTCCTCTGGATCCTCATGTCCAGGTTTTGGAGCTTGGAGCGTGTGGATTCTCCCAGTTGCTGATCAGAGTGGCGCAGCTGTAGCGTGGATCTCCAGCAGACCGTCCAGAGCCCCATCCTTCCAGGCCCTCCTGTTCGGCTCTTGAGTTTTCCTGTTATGACTCTGAGCCTTCTTTTGTACTGTTCACACTTGTACCATCCTTTGTATTCTCGCAATTGCGCCATATTGGTGATGTAATATTCTTTTAATATTTGTCACATCTGGTGATAACTTTGTAATTGTACTCTTATGTTGGAATGTATAATGCACACTTGCTTCCGTACTCTGATTCTTGCCTATACTGATGCTTAGCGTATATACGTGAGGGTATTTCTGACCTGCGTATATACGTCGCAGTAACGTCTCCGTACCCGCCGGATCGGGGCGTTACAGGGTGATATCAGAGCCTAGGCTCTCACATCCTCAGTACGTCCAGACGGCAAATTAATGGTAAAGAAATTTGCAACTAGATTGCATGAGTCCTGATTATACAATCCAACTATTAGTACAGAGTTATCTATTCTATCTTGATCATCCTTCATTTGATTCCTAATCCCTTCCATCTTTTCACCGTTTTGATTTTTCGTAGCCCTTATACCAACTTAAGATATGGATATACTAGGAAGGTAGAGGCTGGTTCTGAATGAAGCTATTATATGATCTCTTCGACCAACTCAATGAAGCTAGGGTATTCTCAAGATTGATCCCGATCGGGTTATCTTTCAGAAGTCAGTAGTCGGGATTTTCTACTGGTATTCTATATTCTCGGCTATATCTTTCAGAGTGATCGATGCCTGGTATTCGGAATTCTTAATTATCGGTCTTCTTTATTATGCTCAGTACTATCAGGGTTTCCTTTATATTCAGTATTCTGGCTTATTCTCAGAGAGCTATCAAGGATGCAGCACAGCGGGAATTCTATTACAAAGCAAAGATATCAGATCAATATTATTTGGTACCGTTCAAAGACTTATACAGCCAGAAGTGCAGAAGATGTCTATTTTTCGATTGTTGTTCAGTCGACTTGGGAACCCTATCTATAGTGATTCATATCTTGATTGGTATAATTCCCATCCATGTCCTCTTTGTGTTCATTTTACCCCTTATCGAAATTGCGAGGACGCAATTTTTTGAAAGGTGGATGGAATGTAGCACCCCGTTCCCGGAATACGTACTTAGTTGCGTATCCAGATTTTTCGATCGTATTTTTCAATTTGCTTCCTGTATTTGTTTTGTATTATGAGTTATTTATATGATCGTTTTGCCTTGGATCTGGATTCGTGAACTCGGAGTCAACCCTACTCTGAACCGGGGGACCGATCCTAGAGTATTGCTCAATTTGGACTTTTGGTATTCTGATTTGACCGATTTTAGTTTCAAACATCATTTTCTAATATTCTAGATTTTTCGTGATTTTTTGAAATTTTCCTGAATTAAGTTGAAATCTTCAAAACCGGGGTCGACCAATACCGCGGACCGATTCTCGGATTTTTAATTTACAAACGGAGTTAAAATTCTAAAAACGGCTTTCCTGCAACTTCTTAAAATCACGTTTTCTATCTAAATACTTTTTCTGAGAATTTTCTGAATTTATCAAAATTCCCCTGGATTTGGTGTCAGCCAGTATCACTGGTTGATTCCAGGAATTTTAGTTTACAATTGGAATCAAATTTCTAGATTCCGCTTTCATATTTCTTCTTACAATTATATTTTCTCCTTTCTGACATTTTTTGAGATTTTTCAGATTTTATCAAAATCCGGCCGACCCGGTATAGACCAGTATTGACGGTTGACTTCAGGATTTTTATTATGAAAATGGGATTGAATTTCTAAAAATCAATTTCATCAAAAATCTTTAAATAATATTTATTATTTTTGAGAATTTTTGGGAAGCTTTCCAAACTACTTCATTTTTTGGACTTTTCCGGAGTTTTCGTTGTTTTCCCAGATACCGGAGTTTTACCCAGATATTTTACTTTTCTCTTTTTTTATTTTTCTCTCTCCTCGTTAGACGCGAGTTTCACCAACCTGGATTCCGCATTTAATGCAGAGATGCTCTCCATATTGCATTTAATGCTTGTCCTGCAAGATCAACTTCACCATGCTTTTTTGTCTTTTCTGGCAAACGCAAATCTCGCGTTTTTCCTCCCGGACGCAGCTTCATTTTCGCGTCTGGCTTTCTTTTGCCTAGACGCGGATCCCACCTATATGAGACGCAGCTCTTTTGAATGAAACGCATGTTTCATTAATAGGATGAGAATGGCAATATTATAATATAATTATTCTCCCTTATATAACCACCCCCCTTTCTTTCCTTCTCTTTCATTTCTTTTTCTTTCTTCTTCTTTGTTTCCAGCAGCCAACGAATGGCAGCCATGGTGCTTCCCTTGGCCGGCCATCTTCTCTACTCTCCCCTCCATTTCCACCACCAACACCACCACCTCTTTCTCCTCCATCTCCTCCTCCATTCCAACAACAACAACCACAACAACACCACCTCCACCATCTTCTTCTTCCTCTTCTTTTTCCACCAAATAACCCATTTTCACCACCGCCTTCTCCATCATCTCCACCATCACATACTCCACCTTGGCCACCAACGATCATGCCATCTTTCTCTCCTCGTCGTGCTCTTTCCGACGAGCTATTGGTTCGCTCTCCGAAACTCCTTTTGTAAAACTCCAAAAATCCATTTTGTACTAGACTTGCACTCCATTCTTGACTTGGGCTTGGAGCCTGGCCGCCTTCTCCGGCCAACTCCGGCCATCTCCGGCCGCCGCCGGCAACCACCGGCCATGGCCGGCTACCACCCCTTCCCTTCTCTTCTTTCCTTTCCTTCTTTCTTTCTTTCCAGTCTTTCTTTCTTTCCTTTCTTTTTCCTTTCCTTCTCTTTCCTTCACTGTTTCCTCCCAAAACCTGCGTCTCTCTCTCCCCCCATCCATGCGTCTCCCATTTTCTCATCTCTCTATCTCTCTCTTTCTCTCTGTTAATTGTTGACGCGGATCTCACCCCCGCGTCCAAGCAATTCCTTAACGCGAATCTTCGCGTTCTTGACATTTGTATAACGCAGCCTTCGCGTTCTTGTATCGACGCAACGCGGAGCCCATGCCCGCTTCTGTGTCCTTCTCGTGTCAACACGACGCGAGCTCATGCCCGCGTCTGTGTTCTTCTCGTGTTATAACTTGAACGCGGATCTCTAACCTCGCGTTTGTGGTATCTACGCGACGCGACTCCCGCGTCTGCGACCCCCGCATCTCACTCTCAAACTCGCGTCCCCCTGTACATACTCTCTCTCCATGTACTCTCTCTCTCCATGGACTTCTCTCTCTAGCTCTCTCTTTCTCTTTCTCTCTCTTGATTTCCACCTCTTTCTATCACTTTCTCTCTAACGCACTGACGCGTTGATTTCCTGGATTCCGGAGATCGGGGATTTCACTATATTTTCTGAAGATTTAGGCAGTGTTCTCGCTTTCCTCTTGACTTTCCCGCTTCATCGGATCGACTTGATTGTCTTATGTATTTGTATCTGGAACTAACACCTTCTCTGCAGGTACCCTAACCTCTGGGTACAACATTTGAGGTTTAAAGTCCTCTGGACTTTCTCTATACTACGCCTGGTAGACAGACCTAGCGTCAACACTTTACCGCTTACTCCGTTCGAGTGTAATTACCCCGTGAGCATGGCTTCCCGTGAGTAGTAGTATAGCGTTCATACGCTTACTGCGACACGTGTGTCTAGCTACGCTGCGAGTGGTAACCACGCCGAGCGTTATAGCATTTAGTGTTGTACATTAGCTTCGCTCTAGCTTGCTCAGCTCTGCTTGATTGTGCTTAGCCATTACTCTATCGCTTGCCAAGTACATGCTTGATATGTTAATACTTGACATGCTTTTACTTGATACGTATCATCTACATGCTAGTACCTGACACCTGTCTGTATCGCTTGTCAACTGTTGTGTCATCACCTGATACCCAACTTGTTACTTGACTCTGTTACTTACTATGACATGACTTATTACCTGCCTCCTGACATATTAATACTTAACCTGTGATTATCACATTTACGGGAATACTATACTTGTTATCCTGCATTACATGCAGTGACTTGAATCTTATACTTGTTATCCTGTATTATATATACAGTGACCTGAATCTACAGTACTTATGTACTCCTGAATTCTAATCATGTCTTGCACCTGCTATTCCCGTAAATTTGATAACTACATAATAAATCATAAGAAAAAGGGACAACTTGCATCGGGTCGGGGGAAACTTGCGGCTATCAATATATGTTCGTGTTTACAGTGGTACTAGGCATGTTGTGCAACTAAAACTTCCGGTCTGACTTGTGGGCCTCCAGGCGACCGAGGGGAGTGATGGCTCCCTCCTTTCTTGTACCATCTTGATAAGGGCATTCTATAAGACCCTCCTGATCGCCTTGCGGCAGGTTCCGTCCACCAAGCAACGGAACAATCCTAGGCCGTGGTCCCGGGTATGTACGGGACCCACTGTAAACATTGTTCGTTGATACCCCCATTGGTTTCCAATAACAACCTTGCTTAACTCAGATGTGGATATATGTGCGCTGGGACGCTAGTTCACATATCTAGACATCAGGGTAAGAAAAGTGACAATAATAATAATAAAAGATGCCAGCTAGGAATCTGTAATATGCCTTGTCATGTTTGCTTTTATCGGATTTTACTTCAGATTTCCGGTTTTATGATTATTATACTGTACCGGTCCATATCCTTCCTTCTACTTGTATTCTATCACACTTGTCTCCTGCTTTTATCTGATCATACAATGAGTCTTCCCTGTTTGATATCATATGCTGTATATCTACTTGCTTCTGTATACTTGTGCTACGACACGGTTTTCATGTTTATGATCCAGATTTATCGATACACATGTGCTTATCTATGCTCGCCATCTGGCTTCCACATCACCACTCGCCTGGGAGTTCTGACTCCTCTGGATCCTCATGTCCAGGTTTTGGAGTTTGGAGCGTGTGGATTCTCCCAGTTGCTGATCAGAGTGGCGCAGTGGTAGCGTGGATCTCCAGCAGACCGTCCAGAGCTCCATCCTTCCAGGCCCTCCTGTTCGGCTCTTGAGTTTTCCTGTTATGACTCTGAGCCTTCTTTTGTACTGTTCACACTTGTACCATCCTTTGTATTCTCGCAATTGCGTCATATTGGTGATGTAATATTCTTGTAATATTTGTCACATCTGGTGATAACTTTGTAATTGTACTCTTATGTTGGAATGTATAATGCACCACTTGCTTCCGTACTCTGATTTTTGCCTGTACTGATGCTTAGCGTATATACGTGAGGGTATTTCTGACCTGCGTATATACGTCGCAGTAACGTCTCCGTACCCGCCGGATCGGGGCGTTACATAACTTTACATGGTTTACTCCCAAAAACCCATTCTCCACTTTACCTTTGAAGAATCTGGATGAAGTTTAAAGATGCTCTGAACTTCTCCACTGGGATGGTCTTTGTCATCATGTCTGCCGGATTCATTTTAGTACTGATTTTCACCAAGTCGATCACATTATCATCTATGACTCATTGACATATCTTGTGATACCTCACATTAATGTACTTCGTCCGCTTATGATACATGTGCTCCTTAGCAAGATGAATAACACTTTGACTATCAAAGTGAACTTGAACTAAATTCTGTATGATGTCAAAAATTTCGACCAATCCTCTCAACCACGAGGCTTTCTTAGATGCCTTAACTGTAGCCATGTATTTTGCCTCTATTGTTGAAAGAGCCACTGTGTCTTGCAATTTCGCCTTCCAACTAATGACGCGCTCAGCTACCGTGAATACATAGCCCATCGTAAATCTTCACTGATCAAGATCTCCTACATAATCTGCATCAACATAGTCTTATAATACCCTAGGCTTTCTCATTTTCAATCTTTGAAATGTCAAGCCTAATCTCGCAGTCCCTCATAGATAGCTTAGCATCCACTTCACTGCTCCCAATGTTGCTTGTCTGGATTCGATATGAACCGACTTACTGTTTTAACTGCATAGGCTAAGTCAGGCATAGTGCAGACTATATCATACATAAGTAATCACACCACACTAGCATATGATATTTGAGACATCTCTTCCTCCTCTTTCGGTGATTGTGGAAACTGTTTGGAGGTTAACTTGAAGTGACCTACGAAAAGAATAGTGACCGGTCATACTTCTGCCATTTTGAATCGTTCCAACAACTTTAGAACATAGTTCTCTTGGGATAGCCAAATTCTACCTAAACCTCTGTCTCGAGTGATCTCCACACTTAAGATCTTTTTAGCTTCTCTCAAATTCTTAATGTTGAGTTCTTTTTCAGCTAACCTTTAAGCTTCTGGATATGTGCCTCATTTTTTGAAGCAATTAGCATATCATTCACATAAAACAAGTATGTTAGATCATCATTACATTACTTGAAGTAAACACAATTATCTACTCATATCAAGTGTATTTGACCTTGATCATAAAAGAGTCGAACCTTTGTACCACTATATGGCGATTACTTAAGTCCATAAAGGGACTTTTTGAGGAGACACACCTTATCTTTTTGACTTTCCAGAATGTGCCCTTCAAGTTACTTCATGTATATCCTCTCCTTTAGCTTACAGTACAGAAATTCTATTTTGATACCAACTGCTCCAACTCTATATCAAGCTGAGCTACTATTGCCAATAATATCCGAATGATGTATGCTTGACTGCATGAGAGATCTCATTGTGATCAAAACCCCCTTCTGAGCATATTCTTTTGACAACTAACCTTGCTTTGTACTGCTCATTGTCGTTCTTGCACCCATTTGTAACCTATTGCCTTAGAGTCCTTTGGAAGAACTATCAACTCTCATGTTTGATTTCTATCCAAAGACTATATCTCATGTTCCATTGCTATAATTAACTTGTCACTATCATCTACGTCGATCATCTCCCTGTAACTGTTAGGATCTCCTGTTTCTGTTACTAATGTGAATGAAACATGATCATATTCCAGTCACATCTTGTTGGTGGCACCGAAACTCTGTTTGACCGACTCAACGGTCTAGGTTGCTGCTGAGTAGCCTCTTGCTCATCACCATTTGAATCTGATGTGTCTTCATCTGACCAGTTAGGCTTGTTAGGGCCATCTGAAAATTCAACCTCGTCTGCAGAGAATCTGTCGAACTGTCTGGAGCTCCACCTTGCGCTTTATCCATCTCTGACTTTTCTTGCAATATTGAATCTTCGTCAAAAATCACATTGCTGCTAGTAAAGGCACTCCTTGTCATAGGATCCCAAAGTTTGAAACCCTTGACTCTTTTGGAGAACTCGATGAAAATGCATCTCTTGAATTTGGATTCCATCTTTTGATTATCAACCAAACTATACGACAAGCAACTGAAAATCCTTAAGGTTGAATAATCCACAGACTCTTCTCATCATATCTCTAGAATCTGAAGATCGACGGCTAAGATGGTGACCTATTAACTAGATAGCATGCATGAAGCTGCTGCCCAAATCCTTCTGACATGTCAGTCTGCAACCTCATACCGCGGGCACGCTCTGTAAGTATTTGACTCATGCGCTATACTACTCTATTCTATTCTAGTCGCCTTGGAATACTTAGATGGTATCTGATGCCTTCACCTGCCAAGTAAGCTTTAAACTCTGCAGAGGTATACTCGCCTCCATTGTCAGACCTCAAGAACTTCACCTTTTGCTCCTTCTAATTCTCTATTATAACTTTTCACCCCTTGAACTTCTAAAATACCTCCAATTTTTGCTTCAAAAAGTACATACAAACTCTCCTGGAGAAGTTATCTATGAACGTGATATAATACCCTGCACCCCCATGGATGCTATTGGCAAGGTCCCTACACATCCATGTGTATGAGATCTAGCTCTCCCTCTGTCTTGTGTTGTGATGGAAAGAAAGCTATTCTATGTTGTCTACCCATAATGAAAATTTTACATAGACCGAGTTTGCAATATTTGATACCTGGTAGAACTCTTTTGTTGTGTAGGACTTGAAGACATTGCTCGCTCATATGTCCAAGACGCATATACCAAAATCTTGTAGTGTCTTCCTTATTCGTTGTTGTTTAAGCGTCACCAATAATTATGTTCCTTTTCATCTTGTACGAGTTCACAGTCTATTCTCCTTTGAGAATTGTTATGGAACCCTTGCTAATTTTAATACCTCAATTTACATCTGAGAACTTGCACCCTTGAGCTTCCAACACTCCCAACGAGAGAAGATTCTTCCTTATATTCGGAACGTTATCACACGTTATGAGGATGTTGCAAATGCCAACTGTCTTGCACACAATGTCGTTACCTATCAGGATTGAGCCTCCATTGAAGACTTGTATGTGCTGAACAATTTTCTTTTTAGGCACATGTAATATGTACACCTTGAATCAAGTAACTAGCATTTGAGTACTTTCCCTTTCTTGATTGAGCTGTCACGACATCACATGGATTATCATCTGCTTCTTCAATGACACTAACTTGTTCTGATTTTCCACTGGTACTAGCCCCATCAGTATCTTTATTGTCTTTCTTCTTCAACATCTCCTTGTATTTAAAATAATTTTTCTTGATGTGCTCTGATTTCTTGCAGTTGTAGCAAGCATCACTGCTTGAAGCGCTTAGATCCTTTTTGGGACTCCTATTTCGTGATCTCCCCCTCTGCCATTTGATAACCAATCATGAGGCCTCCTTTGTGAAATTTATTTTCTTCATTAGCTCGTTATTCTGAAGCATCTGTATGATATCTTTCAACTCTAAAATCTCCTTTTCATACATGATGGTGGTAGTCAAATAGTCATAACTTGATGGAAGAGAAGAGAGTAACAGAGGAGCTCTATCTTTTTTTTTTTTCTAGCTTTACGTCCAAAGCCAATAAATCACTCAAGATCCTATTAAAAGTATTAAGATGTTGTAGAATAGGTGTACCTTCCTTCATCCGAAAGTTATATAACTACTACTTCATGAAGAGCTTGTTTGACAAACTCTTCGCCATGTTAAAGCTTACACCAAAGTTCAGCCGTTGTCTTCTCGTTCATGACGTTATAGAGTACCTCATCTGATAGGCATAGTATGATCGTCACCTTGGCTCGGAAGTTGATATCATTCCACTCTTCATTGTCCATTTCTGGTAGCTTCTTCTCAGCACCAAACAGGGTCTTGTGTGTGTCCTCCTTCACGAGCAACGCCGTTAGTTGCATCTTCTACAACAAAAAGCTTGACTTCCTGTCGATTTTTCCATCTCGAACTTGGTTGTTGTGGTCATCTTGTTGGCCATCGCTTTGATGCTAATTGTTATGATACCGACACAACAAGAGAAAACACCGAGAGACTCGGCAGCGAAAGCGTGAAAGTGATCTACTATTAGCGATCAATAAAACTAATCACCACAAATACAAGAACACTAAATTTAACATGGTTCGACAAGATTTGCCTACGTCCACGGGGAGGAAGGAAAAAACTTTATCAAAAACAGAGAAGAAAATTATAAGAGTTACAAGAATCTCTCTCACAACTCTCAATGGCGAAAAACTTGATTTGCTCTTGACTTGCCTTCAAAGGCCACATCAAAGGAATTTTTATAGACTCTTAGGATTATTCTAGTCTTTCACAAACTTCAGCAATATAAATAACACCGCCTCAGACTAAAAGAAAACTCGAATTCAACTCGTCGTAGAATCAGAACCCGAAAAGAAAACTGTCAGAACTGCCTGATTAGTCGACTAATCTACTCATTAGTCGATTGATCTTGTATATCAGTCAACTAACTGAGATCCCTTACTCTCTGTTGCGTCCCAGTTTGCTAACCTACATGTTATTAGTTTACTAACTGTATTATAAGTCGACTAGACTGTTGTATTAGTCAACTTATCTTGTGCACAAACTGTGCACATCTTCTCGTGCATCTCTGTTCTCGGTCTCTGAAAATTTTAACTTCTTCATCTTAATTTAATTTCTTTTCCAATGAATTTGAGTCACACAATACTAACAGAAGATCCTAATCGAGCAAAGACGAGCTGTCTCGTTTGTGGAGGATAATTAAGTGCGGGAGGAGAAAGAGAACTTGGTTCGAGTGACTCCATAGATGAACTCTGCAGATTCTAGAACCATAGCTGGCAGCAGTCAAAATAATCCTCTTGCTAGTGGAGAAAATAAAAGAGACGAAGAAGGAGAATCTGACGGAACAGATGGAAGTTTCGAGCTTCAGACCAATCTTGTCCCAAAACCTCCGCAGTTTTGCTCACATGGACAACCCAGATTCTTTCGGGTCTGAGGTTAGGGAGTAGACTAACTTACTCTCAAAGCTAAAGACACTACTAATGCTGATAAACAATTTGAACTTAACCATGAAGTTGGTCCTGTAGGTGGCCTTGATGCTGCAGTAAGTGTTATGGCCAGGGAGGACCCTCTTGATTATTTAACTGCTACTGTTGAAACAGATCTTCTGCAACAAGCGAATTGAGATTATCCCCAAACTCCAAAGTGCTCTTACTATGACCTGCTTTATACTTGGCCAGCTCAGTACATTTACTGTGCTGAAGCAAGAGCAGTGGTTTCAGGGTTTCTTGCTTGAATGAAAATGTTGTCAACATCCGTGGTCAGAAAAACCTTGTAAATATCCTGCAGGATGTGCAGTTCTTTTATTAAGACAATTCTAGCAAGGTGTTCAATTTCTTACCAGTTAATGTTAATAATGAACTTAATAATGAACTTTTGAAGGTCCAGTCCGGTCACGTTCTTTTAGTTTTCAATGTCAATCTTTGCTTTTCTGCAATATTTCAAGCTTAAATTTTACTTGTAGACTTTTCTGAGGCAAAAGATGAGTGCTGCTTTTGGACTTCTGGAGAGTCTGGAGACTTGTTATTTGAATATCTGAATTGTCATCATTAATTGTCAATTTGTCATCAGTAGGCATTCACTAATCACTAGTTAGCTTGTTTGGAATTCGCACATATATTTTTCAACATGTGTGATAAAGTTATATCTACTTCTCAAGGATGATAAGAAATTTCGATGAATATATATATTGAACTATGATCTCTATACGTAAGCAAAACTTCATTATTTATAGATAGCATGTCATGATAACATCCGAGAAACACAATATGACCATCTAGGATCCACCATAGTAAAAGCTGAAGACACTCAGTTTATTTTTGCTTGTGTTATGCATTAAAAGCAAGGAGAACGCATTCGAATGCCCTGGACATACGCAGGTGCAACCGATATCCTACTTGTGATGTTTCAGTTCCCTGGCATGTTCATTAAAGCAGTCATCCAGTGTTCGGTATGAACTGTCCGGGTACAGGGAGCTGATTTCAACATCTTTTTCCCATCAATAGGGTAATTGACTTGGCATCCTTGTATGAATATATCGTGTGTCAGTGCGGCGATCAGGTTCACCGGAAAGCTGGATTCTGCAATCAATCAAACAAGTGCACTAACAGTTAGCTTATGTTTCTATTGTTGACATTGGATCGAGGAAGAGGTTTTCCTGACCTTTTGCCATGGTGAGGAAATCCTTCTCTGTTATGTAGGTTCTTGGGAGCGTCCTTCCGATCTTGCTCTCCCATAAAGAGGCCATCTCATTCAAGCTGAGCTTATTGCAGGCTGGACGAAAGTGAACAGTTTTGTTAAGAGTCCGCGGATCAAAGGATGCTTTGATGGTGAACTTCGCAATGTCGACCCCATCAACGAAGTAAGCTGAATCACAGACAAAAGGTGAACATTATCGATGAGTATGCACTCTGGATGTGATCACTATGATTTGAATTACCTTTCCCGTTGCCATCCCCGTAAATCTGGAACTGGTCCAGCGGTGGGCAAACCTCTGAAGGGTGCTTCTGATCAAAGTAAGGCCATCCGGCAATAGAGTTGCAGCATATATATGTGTACGGAATCCCTGCAGCCTCAGTGGCACGGCGTATCTTCTTCTTGAGGTTGTAGAGATCTTGTCCAGGCTCGACCGGGTTGGCCTTGTCGACGTCATGTCCAAACTCTGATGGCAAAAACCTCTGCATGGAATGACCAAAAAACGTCCAAACTTTTAGTTGATTCACAAAAAAAACCAGGTAGTTTTTTTTTTCCCCCTGTTTCTGTTCATACCTTAACTGTGCCTGCAGCTTGGATGGCTTCAATCAAGGAAAGTTGCTCAAGGATCGCCTCGACACCAATTGCCGAAATGACTACATCGATGCGGTGCTCTTTCAGCTTCTTCTGTATCAACTGCTTGTCTGTGACTTGACCCTGTGGCAAACTCTAAGCTAAATTACTGCCTTCAAATTAACCTAACTGTAACTACAGTCATCAAGAAACTATAGAATGATCACCTCAATGACGATAGCCCTTTGTTCTTGAGAGCTTGCACGGCTGCAGCTTTTGAAGGTGAGGTGTATGCTGATTCGGGGCGAACGAGCACGTAGGTGGTCTTGCCACTCTCCAAGCTTGATTCAGTTACAAATCCTCCAATAAACCGGTGGCGGCAATGACAAGGACTGAGCCTGAACTAGTCATGTTGCAAAACTTGCAATGCGCTGCAAACAAGTTTGATGTTTTGTACCAGTCTCTCAATCTGCTCCACTTAGCTTGAGGAGGGAAGAGGGCTGTAGCCTGATCATTATATAGGCTCTCTGCTGGTTGGCCCCTGGCCAGCCACGCTCCCATTCCTTGGAGTAAACAAGAGTAGTTACAAGTACTGATCCATAATAAAAGTTGTTCTTTGAAAATTCTCCTAACAAAAGTGGTTCTTTTGAAACCTAGAGGCTTAAGCGGATCATTATTCAGCTTCTATTTGGTTGAAACATCATGAAAGATAACCTTTTCTTTTCCCTAATCCATTTGGAAAAGTTTGAAAAGCCATTACAGATTTGTTTCTAGATCCTTTAAAGCTAACATTATCTTCAACAGAAATTAAGAGGTGATCAATTAAAATACTTCTTGAAATTTGCTTGTGTATGATTTTGTGCTGTTTAATTTGATGTAGTGAAGAAAGCCTGATTGTGATTGTCCATGAGAATAATAATAGTTTAAAATTTCCAGTCATGAAAAGTTGCGAGTTTTTATGATTTTAAGTCTCCGAGACTTGATTTAAATTTAGCTTGTATGTGACACTTTAGAATAGAGAGGTAAAAAGAAGAAGAAAAATTACCTATTTGTCTAAACTGTGCAGCGGCCTCTTTGGATCAAATTACTTTTGATGACGGGTGCGCTCTAGACTTGGAGGGTAGGTGTTCACGTTTCCTTACCAACCAGTGAAATTAAACAAATGATAAGTTTTTCTTTAAAAGGTTTGTAGAGAAAACAAGATATATGTACTGCACCATGTGTAAATTTATATATTTTGGAGCATTTTTTTTGTGTGTGAGATGTTTCAAACTATTTCATTTTGATCAATACCTTTTTAAGGTGTAGTGAATGGAAAATTAAGAATTTTAGAGATCGTTTGTCCATTATCAAGAGGTCCAAATTTGTGATATTTATAGAAATTTGTTTTGTAAGCACGTGATAGATAAACAAATACTTCCTAACTCATAATTTTTCATTTACAACTCTACGAGAATAGATAGTTGACGATAAATAGTATGAATCATTTCTAAATCATCCATAGATGATCCACATGGTATATATAAAATCTATATATATTGCAGCACTTATGTGTTCCTGTGGTGGAAAAAATCTCACCAGTTCTCGTTGGATGAATCTCCGCCACAAGCGACTAGATGCTCCCAATCAGACTTGTCAGAGTACACAGAGAATGAACACCTTTCGGGTTAGGAACACCGGTGTGGTGTCAACCTAAAACCTTCAGGCGTGAGAATCAGTATGTGAAATGCAAAAAGAAACCGACACAGGAAAACTGTCGATATGGTGGAAGCGTGAACTAGCGCAGGGATCTGCTAGTGTGTAATGGCAGATTGGAACATAAAACTTCCATTGTAGTGCTATCACTAGCACAGAGAAACTGTTAGTGTGTAATAGTGGATTGGAGTAGAGAAACTTCTAGTGTAGTGAGTTTTGTGTGTGTGTCTAAAGGTTAGGAAAGCGACCTCATTTTCCTTAGATAAGAAGGATAGTATATACCTGACATGAATGTTGGCGCCGAGGCCGAATTGATGGACTACTGTAATTGCATGATCTGCACTGCAGAATTTATTGTAACGACTGTGATCACTTGCGCTGGTTGGTTGTGATTGTATGTCAGGAAATATGTCACTGTTCAAACTACTCGTGCTGAGGGTGTTACATATTATGAACGTGGGGGAAGATGGAGCTGCATAATTGTCAGTGAATATCAAGGATGATATGCTGTTGGAGCTTCAGGTTCGGAGTTGAAGTCTTCAAAATGAGGAGGGCCTCAGATTCAAGAAGAGCCTGAGGCGGTGAGTATTTCGAAGTGGTAAAGACTTCGAGAGATAAAGGCCTCGGAATGGTGGAATGCGGCTTTGTGTTGGAAACGTCTTCGGGATGAGGGAAGTTTCGGGAAAGCTGAATGTGGTGGAGGCTTTGGGATGAACTCTGAGAGTTGTGGATGTCTTGGGGAACCCTTCGGTAGTTTGATCACGTGTCATCATCCTGGTGTTGGTCAAGTTTTGACCATTACAGATGCCTTCCACTTCTCTACTTGCCGGAGCCTTCAGAAGGGAAGTCGTGGGAGCAAAGTGGATCGGAGGAAATCTCAATGCCTTAAACTCACTTTGGCGCTTGTGGATAGAGGGGCATACGATGAATCTCTTCAGATTATTGCAGATCTTTTGGAGTTACTTGGAGATTGTACAGCTGATTGCCAGCTGTCACATTAATCCGCTGGATTCCTCAAAAGTTACATCATGTATCTCTTCAAATTCTGGCGTCATTATGAATAAGATTGTAGGATTTTTATGGTTTGACAGTAATGATTGATCTTCTGTCTTTACTGTTGACCGAAAATATTGGAAACGGGTTGACTTTTCAGGATTGTAATTTGAATTGAAGGCGGTATTACTTCTCATTCATCTATAAATAGAGAAATCTATGAGAGGAAATCATCTTCGTTGTCTTCTTAAAAACTCTTGCTTCGTAACCCTAACTTCTTCTTTCCTTACTGGGTCATCATGTTCTCCTCTTTTCTCTTCGTCAGATAAAGGAAGGAAAAGGAGAGGGAGGAGGATGAGGAAGCGGTGATCAGGTTCTCTTTTTTAGGGAGCTTGGTGTAGGCTGTCTAAAAAATGACTAACAGACAAGCCATTAAGGAAGCAGAGTCTCAAGCTCTAGATGCGAGGAATCGATGCCCGCGTCTCAGCATTAAGACGCGTTGGCTCTACACCCGCGTCTCAACGTCCAGACGCGTCGGCCCGAAGCCCGCGTCTCAGCATCAAGGCGCGTCGGCCCGACGCCCGCGTCTCAACTTCAGGGCGCGTTTGGCTCGACGCCCGCGTCTCAAACTTCAAGGCGCGTTTGGCTCAACGCCCGCGTCTCAGTTGCAACTGCCCTGATTGCGGGGCCAGTCACCGCGCATGTAGCGGGTAGTGGCCCCTCATTCGGGAGCGTTTTCAGGAGGCACCTTCACCCCCTGAGACCCCTATAAATAGCCTTGTTTGCTATGAAGAGGGGATGGGAGCTTTGAAAAGGTCGAGAATTAAGAAGGTCAAGGCATCATCGAGATCGATCGAATCCAGGTAAGAGGATCATCAAGAGGGAAGCACGACTTCAACAACAGACAGAGGGAGGAGACTCTTCAGCGAGCTTACTGAGTACTAGCCGCTCTTCGCCTACCTCCTCTTTGAGAGTTTTGGTAGACGGAGCTGAGTTACTCTTTCTACCGACCGAAGAGAAGACCCCCGACGGTCCAGGACGGTCATCTGGTCAACGGAGAACAAGATTCACTCTCCACCGCCACACGAAGAACCCAGCATTAAACAAAGGGGGATTCAAGCTTCAACATCCTCCCTCCCTTGTAACTGGAAGGAAAAGTCTTGTTGTAATCTTTTCATCTGATTCAAGGAAATCTTTACAGCAATTCCCTCTTTCTTTTTCCGGCGCATACAAGAGAGATGGCGACTCCGCTGGGGACTACCTTCGTTACTGACGAGCGCACCGTGGTGCAAGATGACGTTCTCCGTAAGGGAAAATGGTCGAATCACTCGTCGTCGAGTTCGACCAGGCGAAGTATGAAGAGTTCCTCTCTTCTGGCTCCAAGAGCCCAAAGACCCGCGTCTGCCGCAGGGTCTCAAGTGGACAGCCCCCTGAAGCCCAATCTGAGGCTCTGTCGGGTGCTCCTGCTGCCCACTGTGCCAAGTTTGGTTCACGCGCCGACGCCTCCCAGAAGGCCCGCGTAACCTCAGACACCTCTGCCGCGATCAACCGCGTCGCGCAGAACACACGCGCCAACGCCTCTCTGAAGGCCCGCGTGGTCCCCGGCACATCTACTGGTGCGATCGACCGTGTCGCACAGAACGCCCGCGTCAGCGTCTCTCGGGAGACCCGCGTGGCAAACACCCCTGGTTCTACAAACCAGGAAGTTGTTGGCTTCTCTCTTCCTCCACGGCGCAATCGGAATGCCGAGCGTCGACAGAGAAGACGCGCGCGTCAACACTCAGTCGGAACCGTTGGTTTTCTGACTGGGGTTGGACGCAGCGCACGATCCGATGCCTTGCCCGCACCTCGTCCAGTGCGAGAGATCCGCGTTTGGCGACCCAAACGCGAGACTCCCCAAGTTGAGCCTTCTGAAGACCAACTTGCCAAACGCCAAAGCGAAGCTTCTGCGTCTCGTCAAACGCAGGAAGCACGCGCCCACAGGCGTGGGGCCCAGCAGCCCACTCTCTCCCAAGTCTCTCTGCTCCAACGCAGCAGACAGCAACGCGAAAGTCGCGTCTCATATCAACAGAGACGCCAGACGCGCGTGACGCAGCCGCGACGCGACAGCCGCGTTTCTGAAACCTGTGTCCAGACAGCACAGCGCATGACTTCCTCCCGTCTTCCACGTCGCGAGGCTAGTCTATTTAATCCCTCTCCCACGGATTTGAGGGATTATTTGACAAGGAAAAGGAGTGCCAATCAGGCCACTTCTCCATGCTGCTGTCAACAGCTCATCCAGATGCTCTCTGGATGCCATTGCGAGTCAGGCGTGCACCAGCCGTCTTTAATTAGACAGCTGACCCTGATTCCCCCGTCAGCCAAAAGAAGACGCTCCCACAGGAGGAGAACCTTCTCAGATGTTGAATACCCGGAGCTTACTGCAAACATGACTAGCAGAAGTAAGGGAAAACAACTAATGGTCAACTCAGAGGAATCTGACTCTGAGCCGGAGGGGGTGTATCAACACACTCGCACCCGGACAGGGGCCATTCCCCCAATTGACTATAATGCCTTAGCCCGCGGCATTAGAATGGGTGGTTCTCACTCCGCTATAGTGGAGTCGCAGGCTTCAAACTCTTCCGTCGAGAAGGAGGCTTCCGCCTACATGGCAGACACTCCTGAGGAGACGGCCAGGCGTTTAGAACAGACACAGAAGCACCAGATGGATATAATCGCCTCTCAACAGAGATCCATTGACTCCCTTAAGCATATGCTTGAGAAATTGCTTGAAGAAAGAGCGAGATCTCCTCCTAGACGACCGAAGGGGAAAGGGAGAAAGGGAGGAAGCCCACCCTCCGAATCTTCTGACGAGACACGACGATCTACCTCGGATGTGTCCAAGCCCTCGTCGCAGGCAAGAAGCGACCAAGACCAGGAGAAGACTCATGCTAAGAGGATGAGTCAATTGGAACGACGCCTCGAGGCCCTTGCCAATCGCAAGGACCTCCAAGAAGCTGGAGTGGTCCGGCCCTATCCGGCTGAGTGGGACTTAGTTCCATACCCTCCTAAGTTCAAGGCTCCAACCCTCCAAGCATTCGACGGGAAGGGGTCACCCAACCAGCACATCTACTACTTCAAATCCCAGACCGGGAATGTGGTAGATAACGATGCCATCCTGGCACGCCTATTCATTGGCACCCTAAAAGGGTTGGCCTTTGAATGGTTTATGAAGCTCCCGGAAGGTTCCATCAAGAACTGGGGCGACTTGGAGAAGCTGTTTCTAACACGCTTCTTCGAAGATGATTCGGAGGTCACAATGCCTACCCTTTTAGCTACAAAACAGCGAAAGGGAGAGTCCGTCAAGTCTTTCGTAGAAAGATTTCGGAACATGGCACTCCGATGTCCAAGCGGCATGACCCAAGCCACCCTGGTAGAAACATGTCGCCATAATCTCCAAACCTCACTCCTTGCTCAAATAGGAGTTGCTGAAAGCCGCACCTGGAAACAATTAGTCCAGCAAGGTGAACAGGCTGAGGAGATTGTCGCCCGCGTCAGAGCGGAAGAAGGCAAGCCCAGGCCAGAGAGGTCGACAAGGCGTGCACCAGACACCTCCCTCCAGACGAAGCGGAAGGATAATTTGGCGACGGAGACCAAATCTCCCACCAAACCTCAAACAGGCAGGGCAAGTGGCTCTTCAAGCCAGCCACGCCCCAACAAACAGTATTCCTTCAAGGAGGAACACGTCGATTCGCTCTTCAAGCTACTCAACAAGAGCAATCGACTGAAGCTCCCTGAAATTAGGCGCCCGGAGGAAGTCGGCAAGACCGACAATCCCACCTACTGCTTATACCACAGGATGCTCGGACATCCTACCAAAAGCTGCTACGTCTTTAAGGACATCCTTCAAGCTCTGATTGACGCGGAGGTATTAAAACTCCGACCGGAGCAGAAGAAGATGACGGCCAACATGACGTCGATTCTCCAGTTTGGGACACGACCCCCGACACCCGTGGGGGTGATCTCTGTCCCGAAAGGAGAACTGAGGGTGGTCAACACAGACCCTCATCAGCAGCGGGAGAAAGGCTTGGTACCCGTCCCTACACCTCGAGGGGAAATCATGTGGGTTCACCCTGACCTCGTCGACGAGCAACAATGGACGACTGTGACCAACAGGAAGTCCAAAGGCAAAGGGAGGCTTCATCTTGCCATGTGATATGCGCTTCCTCCCGAGAAGCGGATACTGATGTTCCCTCGCTGACTGACTCGGAAGAGGAGACAATAGTCCTGGCCGCGGAACCCAACCCACCAACGGCAGGAACCCGTTCGGGGCAGGCATACCTGAAACAGTATGGCGAGACAGCAGTAGCTCCTCCACAACCAGCTGCAGAGCCAGCAAAGCCCTCCTCTAAACAGCCTGGGGAGAAACAGAAAGAAACTCGGTTTTCTCGAGTTCTTGCGAAAGGTGTAACGGAAGGATCCTCGACACCTTACAGTTTTGATGTCTTGGCTCAATTAGCCAACATCCCAGCACGCATTACCTTGTATGAGCTCCTGAGGCTATCAAAGTCAACCAGAGAGGCTCTACAAGAAGCTTTGGCAAATGCTGAGGTCTTTATGACCCGCGTGCCAAGGGAGGAAGATGTAGAGGATTGCCTCCACACCTCCCCAAATGCTCCCTGCATCACCTTCACAACAGATGACATGCAGGTTAAAGGGAAGCATGACCGACCCCTATACTTCACAGGGTATATTGGGTCATCCGAGGTGAACCGCATCCAGGTAGACCCAGGGTCTGCGCTAAGCATCATACCTCGCCGGGTTATGCAGTTTCTAGGCATTCCTACCCATCGTCTGAGCCCTACCCAGACGACTATTTACGGGTTCAATGCCAACAGCTCCCGCCCGATGGGGAAGATCAAGCTCAAATGCCAGATCGGGAGCCTCAAGTCAGAAGTGACGTGTTACGTCATTGACGCGGACACTTCCTACAACCTGTTGCTGGGACGACCATGGATTCACCGCAATTCCATCGTTCCCTCTACTCTCCACCAAGTCATGAAATACATTGACGAGAGTGGACAGGTCCGAACGTTGATTGCCGAAAGGCATCCGTTTAAAGGGGTTGAAAATTATTTCACGGACTCCCTCTTATATCAGGAACCGGAGGAGACTAATGAAACCCCACAACCAGAGCAGCCAGACTCTGGTAATGAAGCTGACATTGAGCCGGAGAAAGAAGAGTGCCTGTGGGAGTTGGAACCACTTGTAAGGAGCACTAATAAGCTCGATGTTGATACCACCGACGATGCAGGCGGTTGGTATATTAATGAAGACTTAGATTTCGCGTATTTCCCTGCGTGTGAGTCTGATTCAATACCGTCGGATACTAGTACCGACGTAGATGAGGATGTCTGGTCGGCAATGGATGCTTTGACATCATTGCATGTACCAATAAAATCATCCTTCGGGACGTACCAGGATAATGGAGACGCGCAAGAGTCTGTATTCATGATTCCAGCCAGACGAAAAGGCCAAAGACCAATACTTTTTGGGCGAATCGCGTCTGAACCAATGCCCCACGAAGAATCGGAAGGTGAGGATGAATCCCCTCAGTTCGATCATTATGAACCGAAAACGCTCAGGATGATGAAGCGCATGGGGTATGATCTAACCAACAGGCCTGGGTTGAACTTCGGAAAAGGAAGAAGAACACTGCTTCGATCCTTTGTACGAAAGGGAAAACCCCTGATTACTATCATCAGACGCGCCGGGAGTTGGGCTATATATCAACTCCAGTGCCATCAGCCTCTGATTCGGAGAGACTGTCAAGTCATGACTGCTCATCAGACACGTCGTCGTGGGAATCAGATGTCAGTGTCGGCAACATCTTCAAAGGGCTTTCAGTAAACATGGTTTCGACAAGCCATCTGGAGGATGAAGATGAAGAAATGATCCAATCTGATACAGATCCTTGGATCAAACATTTGAATGCTCTTTGGATATCCGCTTTGAACAGCGCGAACCACCCACTGAAGACAAGGTTGTTCAAGTCAACCTAGGATATGAAGCCAATCCTAAACCCATCTTCATAAGTGACGGCCTGTCACCTTCGGAGAAGAAGGATCTTATATCTCTTGTACAAGAGTATATAGACGTCTTCGCCTGAAATTACGAGGACATGCCTGGACTTGATCCTCAAGTGGCTATGCACCGCCTCAACATCAATCCGGATGTAAACCTGTCAAACAACAGCAGCGACGGTTCCGTCCCGAAATAATGGAGGCAATCCAATCAGAAGTCAGGAAGCTTATTGACTCTGGCTTTATCAGGGGGAACAGCATCCCGATTGGGTAGCCAACATCGTACCCGTTGCCAAGAAGAACGGGAAGATCCGGATCTGCATCGACTTCCGCGATCTAAACGAGGCCTGCCCCAAAGACGAATTCCCATTGCCAATCACGGATGTCATGATTGACAATACTTGTGGATTCGAGCGAATGTCCTTTATGGACGGGTTCTCAGGATACAATCAAATCAAGATGTATCCCGATGACGAAAAGCACACCTCCTTCAGGACACCTCTAGGGGTATATTGCTACACCGTCATGCCCTTCGGTCTAAAGAATGCGGGGGCAACCTACCAAAGGGCCATGAATGCCATTTTTCATCAGCAGATACGCAAAACGGTGGAATGTTATGTCGACGACATCGCGGTGAAAAGTCGCATTAAAGGAGATCACATAGCTGATCTGAAGGTGGTCTTCGACATCATGCGGGCTCATCAATTGAAGATGAACCCCACCAAGTCCTTCCTGGGGGTAGCCAGTGGCAAATTTCTAGGGTTTGTTGTGACTTCCACAGGAATCCATTTGGATCCGGAGAAAGTCCGTGCTATCCAAGAGATGCAACCCCCCAGAAGCCTCAAGGAGCTCAGAGGATTGCAAGGACGATTGGCATACATCCGCAGATTCATCTCAAATCTCTCCGGGAGATGCCAACCCTTCGCTAAGCTGATGAAGAAGGGCGTTTCGTTCATTTGGGACGACGCTTGCCAGCAAGCATTTGAGGAGATCAAAACGATACCTCACCCTACCACCAGTCCTTGCAGCTCCGGTATCCGGAAAGCCTTTCCTGGTGTACGTCCGATCAATGGATCATTCTTTGGGAGCTCTACTAGCTCAGAATGATGACCAAGGGCGAGAACAAGCAATCTACTACCTAAGTAGAACGATGATCGGAGCCGAACATCGGTACAACCCGATCGAGAAGGAATATTTGGCACTGGTGTTCGCTATTCAGAAAATGCGACACTATCTGGTGGGCCAAACCATAAATGTCATCTCCAAAGTCAACCCCCTGAGGTTACTCATGACAAAGCCTTCATCATTGAACGGCCGACTGGCGAAATGGGCTATATTGCTCTCTCAATATGAGATGCACTTCCTACCCCAAAAAGCCATTAAAGGACAAGCGGTGGCGGACTTCTTAGCCGAACACCCAGATCCGAGGGCAGCTAAACTCTACGAGGATCTCCCAGACGAGGTCGCCGAAGCCTGCCTAACCCAGACATTGTTCGAAGGACAAGTATGGCAACTTTTCTTCGATGGTGCATCAAGAACAAGCCCTAAGGGACACACAGTTGCGGGGGTAGGAGTAGTACTCGTCTCCCCACAAAATTATGTGATTCCCCGAGCTATCTCGTTAACCGAGCCCTGCTCCAACAATGTGGCAGAATACAACGCTCTTTTGATTGGATGCAATTCGCCGATGAGATTGGCGTTAAAAATCTCGAGGCGTACGGTGACTCCAAACTCATCGTCAGCCAAGTTCGCGGAGAGTATGAGGTCAGGCATGAAGATCTAGTACCCTACTACAACGCGACAATCCACATGGCCGAGAGGTTTTCAAACTTCTACATCGACCATGTACCGCGCAAGAAAAATGCGCATGCAGATGCACTTGCATCCCTTGCTGCCTCCTTAGCTCTTCCAGCTGGAGCAATGGAGAAGGTATTCGTCTATAGCCACGACCTATACTGCCCAAAAAGTCCCCTCGGAGACTACCAGAGGTCAACGGGAGATCGTCGCGGTAAGGAAACACTTGAAGTGTCGACCGATCCAGAGCTTAAAGACTGGCGATTCCCCTACATTGATTTTGTCTTATACGGCATCTTGCCCGAAGACACCAGGGAGGCGGCTGCCATCCGAAGGAAAGCCTCCAAATTCTACTACAATGCGATTTCGCGAACATTGTATCGTAGATCGCATGACGGGATCCTGCTCCGGTGCCTCTCATCAAAAGAAGCCCACGAAGTGTTGAAAGAGGCCCACGATGGTACGTGTGGAGCTCATCAACCTGGCCCGAAGCTGGCAAACCGACTCCAAAGATTGGGTTACTACTGGCCCAAGATGGTTGCCGATGCTGTTGCCTATGCCAAAAGATGTCACGCCTGTCAAATACATGGCGATTTCATCCATCAAGCACCAGGATACCTCCACTCTACGACCTCTACCTGGCCGTTCGAAATGTGGGGGATGGACGTGGTTGGTCCTATCAGCCCACCATCATCAAAGGGACATCGGTTCATCCTAGCGATAACCGATTACTTCTCAAAGTGGGCCGAAGCTATCCCTTTGAAGGAGGTAAAATCATCTAACGTGATCAAGTTCGTGAAACATCACGTTATTTACCGCTTCGGTGTGCCTCGGCGATTGTCCATGACAATGGACCCCAGTTCATCAGCCAGGCTTTTCAGAGATTCTGCGCCAAGTTCAGAATCCAGAGTGTGTCATCAACGGCATACTATCCGCCCGCTAACGGCCTCGCAGAAGCTTTCAATAAGACTATTGGCAAGCTTCTCAAGAAATTCGTCTCGAAAAGTCAACGAGACTGGACGATAAGTTGGGCAAATGCTTATGGCCTATCGCACGACTGTGCGAACCCCAACTAAAGCCACGCCATTTTCCTTGGTGTACGGATGCGAAGCCGTCCTTCCACTGGAAATCCAAATTCCATCTCTTCGCGTCGCCTTGACAGCGGAGATGACAACAGAGGAGAAGCATCGACAGCGACTCCAAGAATTGGAAGCCTTGGACGACAAGCGTCTGCAGGCCCAACAACAAATCGAGCTTTATCAAGCTCGTATCACCAGAGCCTTCAACAAGAAAGTCAAATCGCGAACTTTCAAGAAGGGCGACCTCGTCTTAGCCGTCCGAAGACCCATGGTCATGACGCACAAGACAAAAGGAAAATTCCAACCCAAATGGGAAGGACCGTTTGTAGTAGAGTCAGTCTACTCAAATGGATCGTATCGCCTCATAACCTCAAATGGCGATACACTCATGATGCCAATCAATGGCAAATTCCTGAAGAAATACTATCCCTAGATGGCATTCTTCCACCGATCAAGTTAAAAATACACCTCTGATCAAAAACATCCAACGCCTCCGACGGCTAAGGATAGAGGAAAATGTTGGCTTTTAAGCCCAACATAAGTCCTCGACAACTTATCATGCTGAGGGGAATAGCATGGCTAGCCCAACTCAAACGGTAGTTAGTAAAGGCACCTCAAATCCGTTGATAGCTGAGGGTTTGCTAAAAATCCTACCGATCAAGTTAAAAATACACCTCTAATCAAAAACATCCAACGCCTCCGACGGCTAAGGATAGAGGAAAATGTTGGCTTTTAAGCCCAACATAAGTCCTCGACAACTTATCATGCTGAGGGGAATAGCATGGCTAGCCCAACTCAAACGGTAGTTGGTAAAGGCACCTCAAATCCGTTGATAGCTGAGGGTTTGCTAAAAATCCTGCCGATCAAGTTAAAAATACACCTCTGATCAAAAACATCCAACGCCTCCGACGGCTAAGGATAGAGGAAAATGTTGGCTTTTAAGCCCAATATAAGTCCTCGACAACTTATCATGCTGAGGGGAATAGCATGGCTAGCCCAACTCAAACGGTAGTTGGTAAAGGCACCTCAAATCGTTGATAGCTGAGGGTTTGCTAAAAATCCTAAGTGGACTTGATTCCACTCTTCCCTCCAAAAATCCCTTACCAATTCTCATCCATAGAATGGTAGGACCACAAAATGCAATCATTACTATGTTAACACTATACCTCTGGTAATGAATACTCCTCGTCGAGTACAAACCTTGCTTGTTAACTCTGCATAGAGTAACAAACTCTCAAATTTGCCAAGTTAACACTATACCTCTGGCACTTCAAATTCTACTTGTCAATTCTCATCAATAGAATGACAGGTCCTCAAATTGCTCCTATCGCAAGCAATTCTTGTCAAGTTAATATCACACCTCTGACAAACTACTGTTTAAGTTAACATTACACCTCTAAGCGGTACATCGAGTGTCTGTCAAGTTAATATCACACCTCTGACAGTTACCTTTCTTCAGACTTCCATATCGAAGCTGAAATGGATGATGCCAAGTTAACACTACACTTCTAGCATCCGAGTCATTGCTAAGTTCAACAATACACCTATGGCTATGACCTTTCCTCGACTTCCTTGTCCAAGCCGAGACGGACGATGCCAAGTTAACACTACACTTCTAGCATCCGAGTCATTGCTAAGTTCAACAATACACCTATGGCTATGACCTTTCCTCGACTTCTTTAAGCCGAGACGACTAATGCCAAGTTCAACATTACACCTCTAGCATTACTATCACTGTTAAGTTAAACATCACACCTATGACAGTGACACCCTCAGTTTTCCCAAATAAAACTGAGATGCTGATGAGTTAGGTTAATATCACACCTCTAACTCACGTCCTTGTCAAGTTAACATTACACTTCTGACAAGACTACTTCTAAACCGTTAAGTTAATATCACACCTCTAACGGTAAAAATCTTACTAGATTCCCCACGAGTCTAGTTTCATTTGATATTCTCCCCAACCGAGTATCAAATTCATTTTGGAGGCATTGTTGGTTAACATTACACCGATAAACAATGCTTCCATCAAAATCCCCAGCTGATCTTAAATCAAGTTAATCCCAAATCCTTGATAAAAGTTCACCTTCTCTGGGGGTACACACTCCACTTGTCACTTTCTTTTATAAAGTGGCGGGTCCACCAAAATCATTCTTTTGCTTCTAAAACAAAACATTCAAGACAACAGAAAGAGGCAAAAAGAAAAGTGTCACTTTTATTGATATTCAAGCATATGAAAGTGATACAAAACGCTCTCTTATACAATAAGATGAGTGTTACAATTAAGGAGTACAAAGAAGTCCCTCTCTCTCTCAGAGGCCGTACTCACTCCTTGAAACCGCATCTGATCCCAGGTGCATAATTGGAACCGATTGCGCCATGGCGATGACGCAAAAGTCGAAAGCGCCCTAGCTGATTAAGCTAAGAGCAATGGTGTTCTTGAGGTCCGGTGGCAACAGAAGGTCCTGCAACCCTTCGTTCAGGCGCGTCTCTTTCCCTAGCAGACCATCCAACAAACATGGAGTCACTCCTGGGGTGAGAGAGGAAGTTTAGGAGTCATCACAAAGGATGCTACCCTCCACTAGGTCCAGCGGCAGCAGAAAGTCCTGCATTCATCACCATCCCTTTCCCAGCAGGCCATCCAACGGAATGTCCTTGATGTCACTTCTGGAGTAGGGAGAGGAAGAGGATCTTTCCGCCACTGTAACCGCCGGAACCTCCTCGCCGTCATACTTGACCTGACCATCTCTTGCCATCAGGCAAGAGTGGTGCAGGAGATCCGAAGAGACCCTGGCGAGATGTGGGTCCTCGTCAGAGATATAATTTAATCTCTCACAAACGACGAGGACCATAATTTAATCTCTCACAAACGAACGTGGAGCAAGTTCGCCAGCCGGTATATTCTTTCTGGGGCCCAGCAAACCTGAAAAAGGACGAGCAAGCCTACCTGCAAAGAATAAGTAAGAGTCAGAAAATCTGGAACTCAGTACATTTTTATAAAGGAAACTGAGTAACAGAACGCGGCAGCCGTTCAAGACTTCAGACGCGAGAATGACCCGCACAGTCAAACAGACGCGAGTCAAACTGCGCCACGCATAGGATTCAAACGCGGCCTCAGTTTGTACCCGCGCCTAATGCACCAGACGCAAAGAATTTCAGGACGCCGAAAATGGCCATCTCTCTGTTGAGTGAACAAGAGTTGCAAGATTCAGGTCTGAAACACGCCAAGGCAATGAAACGCGATGGGCAAAGCCAGCGTCAAGCGCCCGCGTTCAGAGAAGTCAAGTCACTGGCACAAATTCCAGAGAAGGAATGCACCGGGACTTCATTCAGATGGTTAGGCCAAAGTTCAGGCTATACACATCATCGGGGGACATACCAGCAGAGACCTCTGGCCAGAGTTGGCCTCTCTGCACCCAAACGCAGGCGTCCAAGATGATCCGAGAGGGGGTTCTTCTTGAAGAGACCAAACCAAAGCGTGAGAGCTCTGGGTCATCTTCATCCTTGGAATTACCTTCATCCATGGAGACGGAATCCCTATCAAGAAACTCTTTTCTGAAGAAGGTGGGACTTCTCAGAGCAATCCAAAGAGAAATAATCCAAGCTTGGATTATAGAAGGGGAGCGCACCCTATTTATAGGCAGGCCCTAATAACTGCCATTAATGGGGCGTTAATTGGAACCGTCACGCACGATTGTCAAAGCCAGTGAAGGATTGACGCGTGGAACGCCGCTTTGGAACCGTCGCAAGCGCGGTTTTCAACCGCCCGCGTCGGTTTTGCATTTAAGGGCAGTAACTCCTGAGTCCAATGAGGAGTTGACGCGTGGATAACTGCCTTGGGAATCAACGGATGACTCGGAATCCCAACCGACAGTGAAGACCTGACGAGCAAAGATCTCCTAAATCTTGAGTCAGATCACATTAAACGCAGATGGGAAAGCCGCGTCCCTTCAGCAGACAAGGCTGCATCTCTTGCGTCTGCCCGATCCGCGCAAGACAGATTTGCGTTATTCAGAGCTGCGTCTCACCTTGTGATTGACGCTGCGTCTCACCCCAAGAACTGACAGCCGCGTCCTACTTTACGGATCAATGCCGCGTCTCATCTTTTGATTGACGCCGCATCTCATCAAGGAGACCGCGTTCCGATTTGTGATTGACGCCGCGTCTCATCAAAAGGACTTAGTAGAATCTAAGTTCTTATGAAATGATGACCGCGTCTCACTTTATGATTGACGCTGCGTCTTAGTAAAAGGACTTAGTAAAATCTAAGTTCCGGTAGACTGACGACGCGTCTCACCCTGTGATCGACGCTGCGTCTCGTCAAAAAGACTTGGTGAAATCTAAGTCCCCATAGATTGATGCCACGTCCCATTCTATGGGATTAATGCCGCGTCTCGCCAAGACCGCGTCTCATTAAAAGAACTTAGTCCTACCTAAGTTCAGTAATCACGACTAGTGATCAAGAGTTGGACTCATCCACAACAGTACAAAGAAATTGGGACAAAAGCTCTAAAGAAAACTTCTATTATATCAAAAAATGATAGAAGTGGATACAAACACTCTTAATAAATAGAGTGTCCCTTTTCTTTACAAAAAGAAAAAAGAAAAGAAGGCTAAATGTCCTGGTTCGCCAAGGAACGGATTTGTTCCCTAAGGCGGTGAATCTCATGCTGGCGCGTCCTCTCAGCCTCCATGATAGCCCGGTCCCGCAGCTCCGCCTCAGATAAGAAATTTCTGGCAGCCAGCTGCATCCGCAGAGATTCCACCCTGGAAGATTGTAGGGATAGACTCTCTTCAGCACGCGCCGTAGCAGCCCGTTGCTCCTCAAGCTCCTTTTTGAGGGAAACAAGTTTCTCCTCATTTAGCGCAAGAACGGCTTCCGCCTTGGCGATAATGTCCCGAGTTCTGAGGATGACTTGCTCCGTGCTCTGCACACTAAGCTCAGATTCCCTCGAATCTCCGGCTAATTTCTGAAATTCAGCCTTGGAATATTCAAGGTCGCGGATCTCGGCAGCGATTTGTGCCTCCGCCTCCTGTCGCTCCCGTCCTGATCAGCTAGGAGCCTAGTCAAGGTGGCCTGGGCTTCATCAAAAGAGCCAGCATCTTCCAAAGATTCCAGCTCCCGCAGGTTATCTCCAAGTTGCTCTACCACCCGCAGGCATGCCCTGGCAAGTGAAGGGCCTCCCGCCAATTCGACCTCACGGCCATATGTAGGCTGTCTAAAAATGACTAACCAGGCAAGCCATCAAAGAAGCAGTCTTAAACATTAGACGCAAGGGACTGAAGCCCGCGTCTCAGCATCAAGGCGCGTCGGCCCGAAGCCCGCGTCTCAACTTCAAGGCGCGTTTGGTTCAAAGCCCGCGTCTCTACATCAAGCGCGTCGGCCCGAAGCCCGCGTCTCAACTTCAAGGCGCGTTCGGTTCAAAACCCGCGTCTCAGCATCAAGGCGCGTCGGCCCGAAGCCCGCGTCTCAACTTCAAGGCGCGTTGGTTCAAAGCCCGCGTCTCTACATCAAGGCGCGTCGGCCCGAAGCCCGCGTCTCAACTTCAAGGCGCGTTCGGTTCAAAACCCGCGTCTCAGCATCAAGGCGCGTCGGCCTGAAGCCCGCGTCTCAGCATCAAGGCGCGTCGGTTCAAAGCCCGCGTCTCAGTTGCAACCGCCCCAGATCGTGGAGGTCAGTTACCGCGCGTATAGCGGGTAACGGCCCCTCATTCAGGCGCATTTTTAGGGGCACGATCACCCCTTAAGACCCCTATAAATAGCCCTGTTGGCTATGAAGGAAGGGTGGATTGATTGAATCAAAAGGGAGAGGGGTCGGGCATTCTTGAATCCAGAATCAGAGAAGGGTCGGGCGAGCAAATTAAATCCAAAGGTCGGAGATTTTGAGAGAAGCACGACGCCAACAAGAGAGAAGACTCTTCAGCAGGCTTACTGAGTACTAGCCGCTCTTCGCTTACCTCCTCTTTGAGAGTTTGGTAGACGGAGCTGAGTTACTCCCCTACCGGCCGAAGAGAAGACCCCCGACCCCGACGGTCCAGGACGGTCATCTGGTCAACGGAGAACAAGATTCACTCTCCATCGCCACACGAAGAACCCAGCCTTAAACAAAGGGAAGATTCAAGCATCCTCCCTCCCTTGTAGTCGGAATATTGTTTTGTTGTAATCTTTCAACTGATTCAAGGAAATTTTACGGCAAATCTCTTTCCGTACCGAACAAGAGATGGCGACTCCGCTGGGGACTACATTCATGACCGATGAGCACATCGTGGTGCAGGATGACTTTCTCCGTAAGGGGAAGATGGTCGAATCACTCGTCGTTGAGTTCGACCAGGCGAAGTACGAAGAGTTTCTCTCTTCTGGCTCCAAGAGCCCAAAGACCCGCGTCTGCCGCAGGGTCTCGAGTGGACAGCTTCCCGAAGCCCTATCTGTGGCTCTATCGGACGCTGCTGTCACCCACTGTGCTGCGTCCGGCTCACGCGTCAACGCCTCCCCGAAGGCCCGCGTGACATCCAACGCCTCTGCTGCGATCAACCGCGACGCACAGAACCCACGCGCCAACGCCTCCCAGAAGGCCCGCGTGGTCCCCGGCACAACTACTGCTGCGACCAACCGCGTCGCGCAGAAAACCCCGCGTCCACGTCTCTCAAGAGACCCGCGTGGTGAACATCCCTGGTTCTTCAAACCAGGAAATTGTTGGCTTCTCTCCTCCTCCACGACGCAATCGGAATGCCGAGCGTCGACTGAGAAGACGCGCGCGTCAACACTCTCGGTCGGACCGATGGTTTTCTGACTGGGGTTGGACGCGGCGTTCAATCTGATGCCTTGCCCGCACCCCGACCAGTGCGAGAGATCCGCGTTTGGCGACCCAAACGCGAGACTCCTCAAGTTGTGTCTGCCGAAGACCAACTTGCCAAACGCCAAAGCGAAGCTTCTGCGTCTCATCAAACGCAGGACGCATGCGCCCCCAGGCGTAGGGCCCAGCCCCCTATCTCCCAAGTTTCTCTGCTCCAACGCAGCAGACAACAGTGCGAGGACCGCGTCTCGTCTCAACAGAGACGCCAGACGCGCGTAACGCCTCAAGTCTCTCTGCTCCAACGCAGCAGACAACAACGCGAGAACCGCGTCTCGTCTCAACAGAGACGCCAGACGCGCGGAACGCAACAGCGTGACCACCGCGTTTCTGAGACCTCTGCGTTCAGACAGCGCAACACACGACTGCCCCCCGTCTTCGACGTTGTGAGGCCAGTCTATTTAATCCCCCTCCCACGGATTTGAGGGATTATTTGACAAGGAAAAGAAGTGCCAATCAGGCCACTTCTTCTTGCTGCTGTCAACAACTCATCCAGATGCTCTCTGGATGCCATTGCGAATCAGGCGTGCACCAGCCGTCTTTGATTAGACAGCTGACCCTGATTCCTCCGTCAGCCAAAAGAGAACGCCCCACCGAAGGAGAACCTTCCCTGATGTCGAATACCCGGAGCTACTGCATATATGACAAGCAGAAGCAGGGGAAACAACCAATGGTCAATTCAGAGGGGTCAAACTCTGAGACAGAAGGGGTGTATCGACATACCCGTACCAGGACAGGGACCATCCCCCCAATTGACTATAATGCCTTATCCGCGGCATTAGAATGGACGACTCTCACTCCGTAGTGATAGAGTCGCAAGATTCGAACTCTTCCGGTGAAAGGGGAGTTTTTGCCTACATGGCAGATGCTCCTGAGGATAAAGAAGACGCTCCTGAGGAGACAACTAAGCATCTAGTGCAGATGCAGAAGCACCAAATGCAAATACTCTCCTCTCAGCAGAGAACCATTGACGGTCTCAAGCACATGCTTGAGAAATTGCTCGAAGAGAGAGAGAGATCTCCTCCTAGAAGGCCAAGAGCAAGAAGGGGAAGGAGAGAAAGTCCACCCTCCGATCCTTCCGAAAGGACACGACGATCTACTCCAGATGTGTCCCAGCCTTCAGCGCATGCAGGAAGCAACCCGGACTCGGAGAAGGCTCAAGATCAAAGAATGAGCCTACTAGAGCAACGACTCAACGCCCTTGCCAGTCGTAAAGATCTCCAAGAAGCTGGAGTGGTCCGGCATATCCCAGCCGAGTGGGACTTAGTCCCGTACCCTCCCAGATTCAAGGCTCCAACTCTCCAAGCTTTCGACGGGAAGGGGTCACCCAACCAGCATATCTACTACTTTAAATCCCAAACTGGGAATGTGGTAGATAATGATGCCATCTTGGCACGCCTATTCATTGGCACCCTGAAAGGGTTGGCCTTTGAATGGTTTATGAAGCTCCCGGAAGGTTCAATCAAGAACTGGGGCGACTTGGAGAAGCTGTTTCTAACACGCTTCTTCGAGGATGATTCGGAGGTTACAATGCCTACCCTTTTAGCTACCAAGCAGCGAAGGGAGAGTCCGTTAAGTCTTTCGTAGAAAGATTTCGGAACACGGCACTCCGATGTCCGAGCGGCATGACCCAGGCCACCCTGGTGGAAACATGTCGCCACAATCTCCAAACCTCGCTCCTTGCTCAGATAGGAGTAGCTGAAAGCCGCACCTGGAAACAACTAGTCCAGCAAGGTGAACAGGCTGAAGAGATTGTCGCCCGCGTCAAAGCGGAAGAAGGCAGGCCCAGGCCAGAAAGGTCAACGAGGCGTGCGCCAGACACATCCCTCCAAACCAAACGGAAGGATAACTTGGCGACGGAAACCAAATCTCCCACCAAGCGCAACAGGCAGAGCAAGTGGCTCTTCAAGCCAGCCACGCCCCAACAAGCAGTATTCCTTCAAGGAGGAACACGTCGATTCGCTCTTCAAACTACTCAACAGAGCAATCGACTGAAGCTCCCTGAAATCAGGCGCCCGAAGAAGTCGGCAAGACCGACAATCCCACTACTGCCTGTACCATAGGATGCTCGGGCACCCTACCCGGAGCTGCTACATCTTCAAGGACGTCCTTCAAGCCCTGATTGACGCGGAGGTATTAAAACTCCGACCAGAGCAGAAGAAGATGACGGCCAACATGACGTCGATGCTCCACTTTGGGACACGACCCCCGATGCCCGTGGGAGTGATATCTGTCCCGAAAGGAGAATTGAGAGTGGTCAATACAGACCTCATCAGCAGCAGGAGAAAGGCTTGGTACCCGTCCCTACACCTCAAGGGGAAATCATGTGGGTCCACCCTGACCTCGTCGACGAGCAACAATGGACGACTGTGACCAACAGGAAGTCCAAAGGCAAGGGGAAGGCATCATCTTGCCACGTGATCTGCGCTTCTTCCCGGGAAGCAGACGCTGATGTTCCTTCGCTGACCGACTCAGAAGAGGAAACAATAGTCCTGGCGGCAGAGCCCAACCAACCGACAGCAGGCACCCGTTCAGGGCAGGCGTACTTGAAGCAGTACGGCGAAAAGGCGGTGGTCCCTCCTCAACCAGCTGTAGAGCCAGCTCAGCCCTCCACAAAACCACCCGTGGAGAAACAGAAAGAACTCGGTTTTCTCGGGTTCTTTCAAGAAGTGCAGCGGAAGGATCTTCGACACCTTCGACACCTTACCGCTTCGATGTGCTGGCTCAGTTAGCCAACATCCCAGCACGCATTACTTTGTATGAGCTCCTGAGGCTATCAAAGTCAACCAGAGAAGCTCTACAAGAAGCCCTGACAAACGCTGAGGCCTTCTGACCCACGTACCGAGGGAGGAAGATGTAGAAGATTGCCTCCACACCTCCCCAAATGCTCCCTGCATCTCCTTCACAAAAGATGACATGCAGGTTAAAGGGAAGCATGACCGACCCCTATACTTTACAGGGTATATCGGGTCATCCGAGGTGAACCGCGTTCAAGTAGACCCTGGGTCCGCACTAAGCATCATACCTCGCCGGTCATGCAATTTCTGGGCATTCCTACCCATCGTCTGAGCCCTACCCAGACGACTATTTATGGGTTTAATGCCAACAGCTCCCGCCCGATGGGGAAGATCAAGCTCAAATGCCGGATCGGGAGCCTCAAATCGGAAGTGACGTGTTATGTCATTGACGCTGACACTTCCTACAATCTGTTGCTGGGACGACCATGGATTCACCAAAATTCCATTGTTCCCTCCACTCTCCATCAAGTCATGAAATACATTGACGAGAGCGGACAGGTTCGAACGTTGATTGCCGAAAGGCATCCGTTCAAAGGGGTCGAAAATTATTTCACGGATTCCCTCTTATATGAGGAAATAATGGAACCCCGCAACCAGAGGAGCCAGACTCTGGTAATGAAGCTGACGTCGAGCCTGAGGAAGAAGAGTGCCTGTGGGAGCTAGAACCACTTGTAAAGAGCACTAATAAGCTCGATGTTGATACCGCCGACGATACAGGCGGTTGGTATATTAATGAAGATTTAGATTTCGCGTACTTTCTTGCGTATGAGTCTGATTCAATACCGTCGGATACTAGCACCGACGTAGACGAGGATGTATGGTCGCAATGGATGCCTTGACATCATTGCATGTACTAATAAAATCATCCTTCGGGACGTACCAGGATGATGGTGACGCACAAAAGTCTGTATTCCTGGTTCCAGCCAGACGAAAAGGCCAGAAACCAATCCTCTTTGGACGAATTTCGTCTGAACCAGCACCCTATGAAGAATCAGAAGGTGAAGAGGAGCCCCCGCAGTTCAATCACTATGAACCGAGAACGCTCAAGATGATGAAGCGTATGGGATACGATCTAGCCAATGGACCCGGATTGAACTTCGGCAAAGGAGGAGATCGTTGCTTCGATCTTTTGTGCCGAAAGGGAAAGCACCTGATTATTATCATCAGACCCGCAGGGGGTTGGGCTATGTATCAACTCCAGTGCCATCAGCCTCTGATTCGGAGAGACTGTCAGGCCACGACCACTCATCAGGCACGTCATCGTGGGAATCGGATGTCAGTGTCGGCCAACATCTTCAAAGAACTTTCAATAAATATGGTTTCAACAAGCCATCTGGAAGATGAAGATGAAGAAATGATCCAGTCAGATACAGACCCTTGGATCAAACATTTGAATGCTCTTTGGGATATCCGCTTTGAACAGCGTGAGCCACCCACAGAAGACAAGGTTGTTCAGATCAATCTGGGGGATGAGGCTAATCCTAAGCCCATCTTCATAAGTGACGGCCTGTCACCTTCAGAGAAGAAGGATCTAATATCTCTTATACAAGAGTATATAGACGTCTTCGCCTGGAACTACGAGGATATGCCTGGACTTGATCCTCAGTGGCTATGCATCGCCTCAACATCAATCCGGACTTGAAGCCTGTCAAACAACAGCAGCGACGGTTTCGTCCGGAAATAATGGAGGCAATCCAATTAGAAGTCAAAAAGCTCATTGACTCTGGCTTCATCAGGGAAGAACAACATCCCGACTGGGTAGCTAACATCGTCCCCGTTGCTAAGAAGAACGGAAAGATCCGGATCTGCATCGACTTCCGCGATCTAAACGAGGCCTGCCCCAAAGACGAATTCCCATTACCAATCACAGATGTCATGATTGACAATACCTGCGGATTCGAGCGAATGTCCTTTATGGACGGATTCTCGGGATACAATCAAATCAAGATGTACCCGACGACGAAAAGCACACCTCCTTCAGGACACCTCTAGGAGTATACTGCTACACCGTCATGCCCTTCGGACTAAAAAATGCAGGGGCGACATACCAAAGGGCTATGAATGCCATTTTCCACCAGCAGATACGCAAGACGGTGAGTGCTATGTCGATGACATCGCGGTGAAAAGCCGCACTAAAGGGGATCACATAGCGGACCTAAAAGCGGTCTTTGACATCATGCGGGCTCATCAATTGAAGATGAATCCTACCAGTCCTTCCTGGGGGTAGCCAGCGGAAAATTCCTAGGGTTTGTTGTAACCTCTACCGGAATTCACTTGGATCCAGAGAAGGTTCGCAGCCATTCAGGAAATGCAACCTCCAAGAAGCCTTAGGGAGCTCAGAGGATTGCAGGGACGACTGGCGTACATCCGCAGATTTATTTCAAATCTCTCCGGAAGATGCCAACCCTTCGCCAAGCTGATGAAGAAGGGCGTTTCGTTCATATGGGACGATGCTTGCCAACAAGCATTCGAGGAGATCAAACGATACCTCACCCAACCACCAGTCCTTGCAGCTCCGGTATCCGGAAAGCCCTTCCTGGTGTACGTCCGATCGATGGATCATTCTTTGGGAGCTCTACTAGCTCAGAATGATGACCAAGGACGAGAACGAGCAATCTACTACCTCAGTAGAACAATGATCGGGGCCGAACATCGGTACAACCCGATCGAGAAGGAGTGTTTGGCCTTGGTGTTCGCTATTCAGAAAATGCGACACTATCTGGTAGGCCAAAACATAATGTCATATCAAAAGTCAACCCCCTGAGGTTACTCATGACAAAGCCTTCGTCATTGAATGGCCGGCTGGCGAAATGGGCCATATTGCTCTCCCAATATGAGATGCACTTCCTGCCACAGAAGGCCATTAAAGGACAAGCGGTGGCGGACTTCTTAGCTGAACACCCGGATCCGAGGGCAGCCAAACTTTATGAGGATCTCCCAGATGAGGTCGTCGAAGTATGCCTAACCCAGACATCGTTTGAAGGACAAGTATGGCAACTTTTCTTCGATGGTGCATCAAGGGCAAGCCCCAAGGGACACACAGTAGCGGGGGTAGGAGTAGTACTCGTCTCCCCCACACAAACTACGTGATCCCCCGAGCTATCTCGTTAACCGAGCCCTGTTCCAACAATGTGGCGGAATACAACGCCCTCCTGATTGGGATGCAATTCGCCGATGAGATTGGCGTTAAAAATCTCGAGGCATACGGTGACTCCAAACTCATCGTCAGCCAAGTTCGCGGAGAGTATGAGGTCAGACATGAAGATCTAGTACCCTACTACAACACGACAATCCACATGCGGAGAAGTTTTCAAACTTCTACATTGACCATGTGCCGCGAAGCCAAATGCGCATGCAGATGCCCTCGCATCTCTCGCAGCTTCCTAGCTCTCCCAGCTGGAGCAATGGAGAAAGTATTCGTCTATAGCCACGACTTATACTGTCCGAAAAGTCCCCTCGGAGACTACCAGAGGTCAACGGGAGATCGTCGCGGTAAGGAAACACTTGAAGTGTCAACCGATCCAGAACTTAAAGACTGGCGATTCCCCTACATTGATTTTGTCTTGTACGGCATCTTGCCCGAAGACACCAGGGAGGCGGCTGCCATCCGAAGGAAAGCCTCCAAATTCTACTACAATGCGATTTCGCGAACATTGTATCGTCGATCGCATGACGGGATCCTGCTCCGGTGCCTCTCATCAAAAGAAGCCCGTGAAGTGTTGAAAGAAGCCCACGATGGTATTTTGTGGAGCTCATCAACCTGGCCCGAAGCTGGCAAACCGACTCCAAAGATTGGGTTACTATTGGCCCAAGATGATTGTCGACGCCATCTCCCTCGCTAAGAGATGTCACGCCTGTCAAATACATGGCGATTTCATCCATCAAGCACCAGGGTATCTCCACTCTACGACCTCTACTTGGCCGTTCGAAATGTGGGGGATGGACGTGGTTGCCCCATCAGCCCACCATCGTCGAAAGGACATCGGTTCATTCTAGCAATAACTGATTACTTCTCCAAGTGGGCCGAAGCTGTTCCTCTAAAAGAGGTAAAATCGTCTAACGTGATCAAGTTCGTGAAACATCACGTTATCTATCGCTTCGGTGTGCCTCGGCGGATCGTCCATGACAATGGACCCCAGTTCATCAGCCAGGCTTTCCAGAGATTCTGTGCCAAGTTCAGAATCCAGAGTGTGTCTTCAACGGCATACTATCCTCCCGCCAACGGCCTCGCGGAAGCTTTCAATAAGACTATTGGCAAGCTTCTTAAGAAATTCGTCTCGAAAAGTCAACGAGACTGGGACGATAAGCTGGGTGAATGCTTATTGGCATATCGCACGACCGTGCGAACCCCAACTAAAGCCACGCCATTTTCCTTGGTGTACGGATGTGAAGCTGTCCTCCCACTGAAAATCCAAATTCCATCTCTACGCGTCGCCCTGACCGCCGAGATGACAACAGAGGAGAAGCATCGACAGCGACTCCAAGAACTGGAGGCCTTAGACGACAAGCGTCTGCAGGCCCAGCAGCAGATCGAGCTTTATCAAGCTCGCATCACCAGAGCCTTCAACAAGAAAGTCAAGACGCGAACTTTCAAGAAAGGCGACCTTGTCTTAGCCGTCCGGAGACCCATGGTCATGACGCACAAGACGAAGGAAAATTCCAACCCAAATGGGAAGGACCATTTGTAGTAGAGTCGGTCTACTCGAATGGATCGTATCGTCTCATAACCTCTAATGGCGATACACTCATGATGCCAATCAATGGCAAATTCCTGAAGAAATACTATCCCTAGATGGTGTTCTTCTGTTGATCAAGTTAAAATTACACCTCTGATCAAAAACATCCGACGCCTTCGACGGCTAAGGATAGAGGAAAAGGTTGGCATCTAAGCCCAACATAAATCCTCGACAACTCATCATGCTGAGGGGAATAGCATGGCTAGCCCACCCAAACGGTAGTTGGTAAAGGCACATCAAATCCGTTGAGAGCTGAGGGTTTGCTAAAATCCTGCCGATCAAGTTAATACCGCCCTCTGATCAAAAAAACATCCAACGCCTTCGCGGCTAAGGATAGAGGAAAAGGTTGGCATCTAAGCCCAACATAAGTCCTCGACAACTCATCATGCTGAGGGGAATAGCATGGCTAGCCCAACTCAAACGGTAGTTGGTAAAGGCACCTCAAATCCGTTGACAGCTGAGGGTTTGCTAAAAATCCTAAGTGGCCCTGATTCCACTCTCTCCTCCAAATCTCTTACCAATTCTCATCCATAGAATGGTAGGACCACAAAATACAAACATTACTACGTTAAACACTATACCTCTGGTAATGAATACTCCTTGTCGAGTACAAGCCCCGCTTGTTACCTCTACATAGAGCAGCAAACTTCAAAATTGCCAAGTTAACACTATACCTCTGGCATTTCAATTCCACTTGTCATTCTCATCAATAGAATGACAGGTCCTCAAATTGCTCCTATCAAGAGCCATTCTTGTCAAGTTAATATCACACCTTTGACAAACTACTGTTTAAGTTAACATTACACCTCTAAGCAGTATATCAGGTGCCCGTCAAGTTAATATTACCCTCTGACAGCCACCTTTCCTCGACTTCTTCAAGCCGAGACGTACGATGCCAAGTTAACAATACACTTCTAGCATCCGAGTCATTGCTAAGTTCAACAATACACCTATGGCTATGACCTTTCTCGACTTCCTTCAAGCCGAGACGAACGATGCCAAGTTAACAATACACTTCTAGCATCCGAGTCATTGCTAAGTTCAACAATACACCTATGGCTATGACCTTTCCTCGACTTCTTCAAGCCGAGACGACTAATGCCAAGTTCAACATTACACCTCTAGCATTACCCTCACTGTTAAGTTAAATATCACACCTATGACAGTGACACCCTCGTTTCCCAAATAAAACTGAGATGTTGATGAGTTAAGTTATATCACACCTCTAACTCATGTCCTTGTCAAGTTAACATTACACTTCTGACAAGACTATTTCCAACCCGTTAAGTTAATATCACACCTCTAACGGTAAGGACTTCCCTAGATTCCCCCGCGAGTCTAGTTTCATTTGATATTTCCCCCAACAGAATATCGAATTCATTTTGGAGGCATTGTTGGTTAACATTACACCAATAAACAATGTTTCCATCAACATCCCCAGCTGATCTGAAATCAAGTTAAGCACAAATCCTTGATAAAAGTTCATCTTTCCTGGGGGTACGAACTCCACCTGTCACTTTCTTCCACAAAATGGCAGGTCCACCAAAAATCACCTCTGTCAAGTTAAGCTTACACCTCTGACAGTGTCATGAAAGTTCTTGGAACAAGATCTTTCCTCAATACTTTTGACTTATTAAGATTATGATTATAATTTTTGATAAAGATCAAAAGACTTCATTGCTCCTACATGTCCAACCAAAGGCAAAGAGTTCGAGACAAAAGAAGTAAAAAGGAGGGTGTCACTTTTATTTATATCCAAAAATATGAAAGTGATACAAAAACGCTCTCTTATACAAATAAGATTGAGCGTTACAAAAAAAGGAGGAGAAGGCTAAAAATCTCGATCTGGTAGGGAACGGATGTGCTCCCTGAGACGATGCATCTCATGCTGACGGGCCTTCTCAGCCTCCATCATAGCTTGGACCCGCAGTTCCTCTTCAGATAGCAGGGTTTTTCAGCTAGCTGGGCTCGCAGAGTCTCCAACCTGGAGAGATGAACGGATTGGCTCTCTTCACCCGTGCCCTTGCAGCCTGCTGCTCCTCTAGCTTTTTCTGGAGGGCGACGAGCTTCTCTTCATTGACACTAGCATGGCTTTGGCCTTAGCGATGGCAGCCCGAGCATTGGTAATAGCAAGCTCTGTGTTCCGCATGACAAGCTCAGTTTCCCCTGAATCTTCAATCAGCTTTTGACATTCAGCCTGGGAACGCTCAAGGTTGCTGACCTCTTCGGCAATTTGTACTTCCCCTCCTGTCGCTCTTGCCTTTGGGCAGAAAGGAGGCTATTCAGGATGACTTGGGTTTCGTGGAGGGAGTCAGCTTCGTCTAAAGACTTCAGCTCTTTCAGGTCACTCTCCAATTGATCCACCACCCGCATACATGCCTGAGCAAGAGGAAGGCCCCGACTAGTTCGATGTTCTCGGCCACATTCCGAGAAATCTCCGGGCAAAGTCAAAAGAACGACGCCCAGAAAGATAAAGTCGATGCACGATCGCATTGCCTCGAAGAACTGCCGCACCGTACTGCGCGTCAGGAAGTCCATGCTGTCATCACCCGGAGCGCTCCCCGACCCCTTTCTATCTCGAAAGAGGGGTGTAGGCCGGCTCTTTTTGCACAGAATCATACTGACTGTCGATACGGCAAGAGCGGAACCAGCCACTGGTGCTTCCGGAGGTGCTATCCCTGCGGGAACTTCCGCGACCAATGATGGAGTAGCAAGCACGATTCCTCAGAAGCTTCATTTGAAACTTGAGCTGTGCAATCTCCTGGGAGTGGACCTGCCATCGGACCTCCACCCGAGCCTTCTTGACCTCAGTAGTGCTTCCTCCTCTGGTAGAGTGGAAGGCTCCCCAGTATCAGCAGCTGCCCCCTCTGAGGGCATCTCAGCAGCTGAGGTCTCAATTCCCTGTGGCCGAGTCAACTCTCCCACCATCTCCTCAATATGCGAGGAGGTTGTAGCCTCGGCATCTCCGTTGGCCCTGCAATATAAAATGAAGAATGTCAAGACATCTTCTTCAACATGCAAGAGAAATTGGACAGGAGGGGGAAAGGGTACCTTTAACAGGGATAGCCGCCACTGACGGTGCAGACGATGGCTCGCCTCCATACATTTCCTCCTCTGAGATATGGAAGAACTTGCTTTGATCAGGAGGAGCGGGTTCCTCGCTATAGTCGACTTCGTCCTCAAAGAGGCTTTCCCCTGAGAACGAGAAGACGACAGCTCAGGAAGCTCCGTAATCGGAGCCTTGCCTCCAATCACCCCAGTAGTAGGACTAGGGTCGACGCCCTGGAACTAGAGATGAAGACGCCTGGAGACCCCAACTGCTGTGCCTCATCTCTCCCTTCATGAGCAGAAGGAGGTTTGAGCTGAGCTGAGATTTTCGGAAGTTCAACATCTTCATCGCCCATTATGTCAATCTCTGGGGATTCGGCATCAGCAGCAATAAGTAAGGTTGTTCGATGAACTCCCCTTCCTCCACAGCCTCGCGGTGCGACTTAGGAGCACGAACTAAAGGGGGGAAATCCTCCTCCGGAGGTTCCTCAACTCTGACGACGTCTTCAGGAGGAGCCTCAACTCCGGCAGAGATAGCTCCGGATTGAGAGACTTCAGCCGCCAAGTCCCTCCTAACCTTCTTCGGGGCAGGCTCAATAACAGAAGTGGGGCGGTGAGGATGCTTACTCACCACCTGCTTACATCTCTTCGTCCGCGCTCCTCCCTCGTCGCTCGTGGCTCCGTCCTCGTTACTGGTGGCTCCGCCCTCGCCGCTCGTGGCTCTGCCCTTGGGCAGTTGTGGCTTTGTAGCTTGTGGCTCTCTTTTCGTCTTCCTCTCGACCTCCTTCCGGGCTTTCAGGTACTGTTCTACGAGTCTCGTTGGCTTAGCGGAATCCTTCCTTGCCTCGAGACTTGCATTGATGCTCTCGATACATGAAAACCCGGAAGAAAGTCTGGTGTCTGGACGGCTTGGGAGTACCAAGTACAATAGCTTAGACTCATCTGGCACTTGGGCGCTTCGAGAGGTAGACGGAAGGTTGTCCCTGTCCCTCCAGCCACACTATAATACCAGGCCCGAGCACCCTCGAACAAGTTCCCTTCGAAGGCGAGCTGAGCATTGGGGTTCCCGATATAGAGCTGGTCATAGCCGAACTGTCGGGCGAAGCGATTCGGCACGTATGGCTCAATGGTGCATGACGTCCCTTGTCGAAAAGCATGTACCCGGGCCGAATATTAAGCAACCACCAGAAGGCTCCCTGGAATAACCTCGAGAAATCATCTGGGCCGGCGGAATCGACAAGTAGATCGCCGTAGGATGCATCAGGGATCTGGGGGAGGCAACGATTGAGCTGATAGTTTGCCGGGGCTGAAAGACGCTTCCGATGTAATATATGTAAGGATCCTGCACCTCGAACCCTCCAATCGCTGTATGAAGGGGACGGAGTCCTCCTTCCAACGCACCGCCGTCATCAAAGAGGGGCAGTGCATCACATACCAGGCCATAGGTATGTGTAAGGCAGCTCGACCCGAGGATTGGGATGCTTCACCATTGGTTCCCCTCTGAGTCCGTGAGCGGCTTTCCTTCGGAATCCACAGTTTTTTGGGGGCTCACAAAAGCTTTTAGCCAGCGCCCGCAGCCGCTCTGAATACCAGCCACCACGGTCGGGAGAAGAGCTATAGGGTTGCCATGGGCCGAAGCACCGCCGGGTACACCACGTCGGCAACTATAACTTCATGTGGCAGCGTGGGCACCACACAACGCTTTAGCCACACATCAGAAAACCTGCCAGCAGCGCCCGATCGGAGATAGGAGTCCGGGCTTGATGGTGGAAGCTTTCGAAAACCAAGTCGGGGTCGAAACCATCTTCGTTCGATTCTGTGGTGTAGAACTTCTCAGAAGCCTGGTCAATCCGGTCTTCAATCTCCCTATCAGAGCTGGGAGCCAGTCGGGTGATCAAGTGGTCTTTGGTGTTCACATTGTTGAACAATTACTGCCCAAGACAGGTACTTGACCCCCTGCGACCGCCATTTGGTGAGCTGACCGCAGATATGGAAGTGACATAGCACTTCCCAGTAGGTCTCGTATATCAGGGAAACTCCTCCTTCACGTGGCGAAGCTCCACAGCGGTAGGGGACATATTCTTCATAGGGCATGTCCCCTGTTACCAGTCCTGAGACCTCGTGCAGCTCGTGTAGGGCAAGGCCCATCTCCCCGACTGGAGTAAGAACGTCCCCGTCAAAATTGTAACGCTCTAAATCCCAAAGAAGTTCTGAGAACTTTGAGGGATCCCCCACTGTAC
>JAVJIF010003832.1:0-103072 GCA_038442645.1 Agave tequilana
GGATTTTCTCATCTGGATCAAATTAGATCGCACGCTTGTATGCAGTTGCCCCATTCTTATACACATTAATGACTAACTTGGACTTTAACCAAAGTCCCGACAATTAGTATCAAAAGTTGTCCTAATCAAGTGACCATATGTAGGGGTGTAAACGGGTCGGGTTCGGGTCGGATTCATGCCATATCCGAACCCGAACCCGATAAGGAATTCGGGTTCGGCCTCGGGTTCGGGTCGGAATCTCTTCTTTCTTATCGGGTTCGGGTCGGATTCGGATTTTAAATAGGTGTATTCAAGCTTCAATGAGAGTTATTTTTTAAAGTTGTATTTCAATTTTATTAGATGCAAAATGAAAGTTTATACACTTTACTTTTATAATAATATGAACAAGTTCTCATTTTTATAATTTTACTAATTTAAATATGGAGAAATGTATGATGATAAGTACCATTTATAGCATTTACTCTCTTTTCGGATTTGTTATCGGTTTTCGGGTTTGAAATAGTAATATCCAAACCCGACCCGATAAGCATTTCGGTCTAGTTTTTAGATCCAAACCCGATCCGTTAGTAAAAAATCGGATCGGGTTTTCGAGTTTTCGGGTACCATTTACAGTCCTAACCATATGGAGCCGTTGGTCTCCACTTGCCAACTGTTTAGTTTAAGTTTATTGTTGATGGCTCTCTTGATTTGACTGGAGGCTGAATTAAGAGCATCCCCAATCGTTCGCTCACCCGTCCTCTCAAAACAGAGCTAAAAATGAGATAGAGATTTGCCAATTCTAATGAGTCTCTCTTAAAATAAAATTGAATTTTTTTTTAACATAAAGTTTGGGATTTGAATGTTTAAAATAAAAAAATTGGACAAAACAAAGAGTTCTTTGTATATTTAAAAAATGAAATAATATTTTAGAGATGCCTTCATGATCTCTCTAAATGAGTTTCTAAATATAAAAGTCAATATATAGAGATTTGAAGATCGATTGGAGATGATTCTATCTCCAACTTCTAGGGATGCTCTAAGGGAATCCATTACATTGGTTTTATTAATATTACTAGAAAAAGGCTCCATCGTGTTACGCACGGCGGGGTGAACCGTTGCAATTTTTTTTTTAAAATTTTTACAGAGGCTCACATAATTCTATAACACCTCGTATTTTGATCATATATAGAAGCGTTAGCCAGGCAAAATTATTTCTTCTTTAGGTTATGGTTCACCATTCTTTGCATGAAGCTAATTTATGTGCAGGTTGGGTAGCCTACAAGGGTCACATATTGGGGTTAAGATTTTGTTGTTCGGGACTTTTATTCCGAGGAATCATGGAATATGATCAGTGTTGTGATGCAAGAAAGACTTTGGAAGAGAGAAAATGATTGATAATTGTAATTCCTCGGGGGTCAAAAAGGTGGTATGAATAAAATATTAAGATCGATTTACATCATTCGCTATGAGAGTTTCTCAGAAAGATTTTCACTACTAATAATCAGCGTGTGATGGAGGGGGACACCACGTGTGTCTAAAGATGAGGCCGGATATTGTTGGAAATTTGAATCCACTCGGCGTGTTTGATTTGAGGCGGAAGTGAAGAAAATCAGTTTGTCACTTTCGATGTTTGCTAGACACCGAAAAAGAATATGAAAAAATTCTTTTCTTCTTTTTCTCTTTTACACTTCATTTTTTCACTTGCAGAGCGTTATAGTTAATTTTGTGATCATATAAATCTCACTTGTAATTAATTATACTTCAAAACAGTTAATTTTATGGTCATGTAAATCCAACTTACAATTTAGTTACAGTAAAAAAACTTCATAATTAATATTTATTTAATATTATTTCATGGCCAACTATGTGATCAACTTTTTCACTTTCACATTTCTAATCAAACACTAAAAAACACATATATTTTTCTACTTACACTTTCACATTACCGTCAAAACACTAAAAAATTTACTTGCACAAATCTCAATTTTTTACTTTTTTCCTCACTTTTTCCTTCTCATTGCTCACTTGCATTTTTTTCTTCCCACTTGTGACAAACTAAACAAGAAAAAAAATTAAGGTTCTTTTAGATATGTATATACCCCTCAAATCTTTTATATGTAGAAATTTTACCTCCAAATCATTGATATGTTAATACACCCTTCAAATTTTTTAAATCAAAAAATGTTAACTGTAACGCTCCAATCTCGCGGATACAGAGACGCTACGACGATGTACATTGCAGGGCGAATGTATCCTCATATACGTACGTTAAGCATCAGTACATGAGTATATATACAATATACACAATTATTCCAAGATTAAGTAAGTACAAGAATACCCCTTTTCATAATAGACATGGAAATAGGAATAAATTTGGAAATACAGACATGACAATAAAAATACCTATGAATAAAAAAATGTGACGGGTCTCCTAACAATATCTCGGGAAATACTAAGTGTTATGATACCTCGAATCTTCAACCTTAGCATGCAAACTCAGTGTCATCAGAAAGCGACTTAGGGAGTGGTAAAATAAAGAAAGGAGTAACAATATATTACAATAGTACTACAGCCGCAATAATATATAATATATGTTTAACTACTAGTGGTACATTATAATTATACTAATGATCAGTATAACTAATACAAATGTTATATTCATACTATAACAGTAGTAATATCTAGCATGTATGTTACAGCGGTGATACTACTACAATCTTATACAATTATATAACATCATAGCAATTACTATTATCGGGAAAAGTCTAATATATATTATCTACCTTTATTCTATTAGATCATTATAATCAATAGGAGTAATACTATTTATATATTATTGTCAGTATGTGGAATATGATACAACATTTAGTGACATATCAACATAGTCAACTTGTGTAAGTAACATATATCATCTTTTTTTATTTTTCATTTATGGTTTAAACTCTAGTAAAAATGGTATAATAGTATCATGAATATATGTATAATATGAACATGTATACATAAAGTACACAGGATACCCATACTAATATGAAGAAATCACATGAAATAAGGAATACATAGAATGCAGAGTACTTGAGTACATGAATAATGTGTCTGTGAAGTATACAAGAAGTGTAAAGTATATATGTGACATGATGGTGGATAAGAAAGAAGGAAGTGTAACAAGTATAAATAGACAATAATATACATGTATCGATCATGTCATATGATTTATACAATAATAACAATCAGTACCGCCAGATATTTTAATCAATTTTTTCAGTGTACCATACCACTGGCAGTTCATACTGGCAGTGTTCATACTGGAGCCCGTACTACTAGAAACTCATTGAATATGGCATACCTGTACCATTATCCAAACGAGAGAGTGACCAAATAACAAGTGTTTTCAATGTCACTATTGTTTATATTATTTTATTATATTAATTGAAAATATAATAGTCAAGGAGCTCTGGTCAGGTGAGTGTACCCCATGCATACCAGGATCACAGTCTTAAACAGACCCCTGGCTGCTGAGACCAGGGCCAACCCGATAACGCTGAACAAGTAACTGAAAACGGGAGCTTAATGAGCTATAACAGACGGTGGCCAACACTACCCCGTCCCCTACAGTCGGACTATAATAGATTCATGACATCTATCCGACAAGACCTAGTCAACTATCAAATCTCCCCCATTCCCTATTATATTTATTATATTTAAACTACACAGTGTATCAGGAGTAAGAACAGTGCATGGTACATGTAATACGATAATAGGACATGAGTTTTGTTGATATCATGAAATAAGATAACGAAAAATAGAAAACAAGAGATGTGAGATACTAGAGATGACCCCCGTGACTTAGATCCACGTGACACTTAGTCCCACACATCGCATATCAACAACACTCATATCCAGTAACAGGAGTATCATATCGATATCAGAAACAGGAAATAGTCATGTAAAAAGAATACATGAATATTATATCCATATCAGGATTACATGATACAGTGATATATTGTATTCAGTAAGCCATGCAATAAGAATACAAGAACAATCAAAGTATGTATGCAGGTGAATTCAAATAATATCCAGTGTAACACAGGATCCGTGTAATAAGTATACAAATAACAGTGTTTAGTATAACAAGTGTTTATATGTAATAACAGTGGTCAGTGTATAAGGGTGTCCGTGTAACGATGATACTAGTGCATGGAATAATCATGTTCATGTAACAATGATACAAGTACATGAAATAATAGTGTCTGATATATAGAGTACTCATGTATAGTGACTGTATGTAGTATAATAGAGTATCCGTGTATCAGTGGTATATGAATATAAATAATAGTATTAAGTGTAACAGTATCTGTGTAATGGTGATAGATGGACATGAAATGACAATGTCTGGTACAATAGATGTTGCAAGAACATGTGTCAGTAAATATATATTTATATATCAATATTTGTTATAATAATTTCATTATTATTATTATCGATATACAATTATCTAACCTTAAATTATCACAACTATATTAGAAATTATTAATTTATTTATCTAGATTTTTTTACTTTACAATTTAATAATCATTAAATATGTAATTTATTTTTATTTTATATTAAATCATAAATCATAATAAAATATTATTTTATTAAAAATATTTAACAAGCACACATCCATATATTAATTAAAGTGTCGTATCGTTTACATGATTTATTAGACAGTAAATACGATTTACATGATTTATTAAATGATAAATATAATTTAATAAATTAATTTTTATTTAATAAATTAAAGTATAACTTATAAAATAAAAACACTCGCTTAACTATTACTGAGAGGTAGCTCGTCCTCCTACGATCACAACGGCTCAAGAATCATCCAGATTGGACTCCGGAGTATCATCGAACACTAAAAGCATTAAAATAGGTTAAATATGTAATAAAAAGTCTAAAGCATAAATACTCTAAATTATCAGGGTTTTTATGTAAATTTACTTTTATTAAGTTTTGAATGCGTGTTTGAGTTGCTTATTGAGTCAGATTTAGATCCTATAATTCAAACATCATATAAGTGAATGGGTAGTGGTTTGTGTTAATGGGTATTGGGTTTAGTGGGATTGATCCAATAAGAGAGAAAAGGGGCAAGAGAGAGAGAGGGAGCATAGAAAGAAAAGAAAGAAGAAAGAAAAAAAGAAAGAAAGGAAGAAGAAAGGAAGGAAAGGAAGAAGAGGAGGAGCCTGGCCTGGCTAGGCCGACCGTGGCCGATGCCGACGATTTGGCCCAGGCGGAGGGTAGTGGTCACTTTGTCCTGGGCTCTGGGGGGAGAGAAAGGGGCGTTTAGGATGGTTATGGTGATGTTTTGAAGAGAAGTTGTTAATATTGATGATGGTGAAGAAGGGATGATGAAGTGGTGATAATTGTGGTTGGTTGGGTTGTCATAGTAGTGGCGGTTTGAGGTAGGAGATGGTGGAATTGATGAAGGAAGAGGGTGATGATGAAATTAGTTGTTAATGGTGGTAATGGAGAAAATGGAGAAAATAAAGAAAATTGAAGAAGAGAAGATAAAGGAATTGAAGATGGACAGAAGAGGAGAAAGTGAAGGAGTGGGTAGCCGGAGCTGGTAGCTGCCATGGGGATGGTCGGTGGTGGTGGATAGGTCGGAGAAGAGGGCCAGTGGTTGGCTGTTGTGGGTGACCTAATATTGGGAGGAGAGAGAGGAAAGGAGAATAGATTAATGAAAGGTTGGAAGAATTAGCGAGTCAGAGTTAGAGAGGTGAGGTTAAGATAGGGGATTATTGGCCCAAAGGCCTATCGCTCCAGTTTTGATGATGATTAACTCATGTAGTTATAGTACTAATGATCTTGTACTTATTTAGTTTCAGATAATTAATCAAGATCTTAGTAGGTGTTTTGAAGCTAGCACGTGTTGATTCAAAGCTCACACATCAAGTACTCAAGAGGAGTCTATCTCATTGGATCAAGGTTTGGACCAAGTCAAGAAGGAGAAGAAGATTTTCAAGAGAAGATTTTCAAGAAGACTTGAGTCATGTTTATAAGTGTTAAGATTTATTTTTACATAAAATATAAAGGATAGATTAGTTGTGGATTGCTCAAGTTCATATACACATACACAAAATTTATATGTGCTTTCAAAAGATAGTTTTGTGTTTAAAAAATATCGTTTGGATTTATCAAAACTTATTTTAGAGCTTATTGTCAAAAACATAGATATTTCATCTTATATATGTATTGGATCATATCCATACACACTAAGCTTCAAAAGTGTTAAAATATCTTATTTTTGTATTTGGAGAAGTTTTAGAAAAATCATTTTTCAATTGGAGATTGTTTTTGAAAAATACAGATTTTTGTTTAAGACGAAATTTCTATATCACAAAAATTGTTCAAAATATTTGTAATATGTATTGATTTTTGATTAAAAATGTTTGTACATCAAAGTATGTTAATGAACCTATTTTTGTAGATTTTATGTGAATTTATGGGAATTTATAAGGATTTATTTGACCAAGTCTTCAATACCAAAAGTTGCTGACCAGGCTGTCTGGCGGTCGATCGACCAGTCGACTGAGCCAAAAGTCGACCGACGTGCATAGAATGTGCATAGCCAGGGCCGGTCGACCGTCCAGAGAGCCTTGCTCTCTGGATCTGGCCCCGATCGATCGGTAAGTCAAATCACAGGAACGGTCGACCGGCAGGCTGCAACGGTCAGAAATTTGACCGTTGGTCGATCGATCGACAGCAGCATCAGCTACTGAGTTGACCTGCAAGGCTAGTTTTTGGGAGCCTATAAAATGGAGTTCCCTTGGGCTGTTTTCTACAAGACTTTAGGAGAGTTTTTGTGCTAGTTTTTTCCTACCTCTCTAAGTGTTTATCTCCACTTGTTTTAGAGCAAATACTTTCATATCAAAAGAAGAGTTTTCAAGAGTATTTTGCAAAAGAGATTTCTTGATTTTTTTCTCCACTGCACTATCTTGTATTCTCACACATACTTGAGCTATCCATTGCTATATCAATCCTCTAGGGATATTTATTATGAGAGTGTTTTTAGGTGATTAAAGTGTTGAGATCACCAAGTGTTCATTTTTGTATTTGAGGTGACGAACTTGCGGGTTCGTGTTGTTTTGAGTTCTTGTGGGAGCTCGGTGTAGAGGTGTGGCCTCGACAAGCCAGTGTGCTTGTGTGTGTTGTTCTTGCGGGAAAAAGAGAGGGATTAGTGAGTTCAAGAGTTCTAGTGTGAACTCCTTGTAGGTGTTGCGGCACCGAGTGATCCGGTGGAATCGGTTTTTAGTAAAATCCTTCATAGTGTTGAAGGCGGGGACGTAGAGCAAGGGTGCTTGAACCTCGAAACAAATCTCCCGTGTTTGCGATTCTCTCTCTATCTCTCACTTGTATTTATATCTTGCATGATTACATTGCTTATATCTTTATATGCATGATATATTTTGTGCCTTATTGATATATGCTTGGGATTGTTTCTTACACTTGTATTCAACCAAGGGAGCCATAATGGCACCTCAACTCGTAATCTAGAGGAATCTTGAGGAGATAGTCCAGAGCCCTTCACCGGGAATTCGGCTACACTCTTGTGTTATACTTGGTGTGTTTAGCTTAATAGTTTTAATTTGCATAAATAGTTTTAAATTTCGCATTATTCATCATTAGATTAGCTAGTCACCTATTCACCTCCCTCTAAGTGACCTACAGGCCAGTGATTGGCTATTGTGGGTGACCTAATATTGGGAGGAGAGAGGAAAGGAGAACAGATTAATGAGAGGTTGGAAGAATTAGCGAGTTAGAGTTAGAGAGGTGAGGTTAAGAAGGGGATTAAAGGGAGATTAGGAGGAGTCGGTGGTGAAAGTCAGTGGAGGAGGTCAATGGCGTATGGGGGAAGAAAGAAGATGATTGGAGGAGATGAAGAAAGAAAAAGAATTAATTAATATTATTTAATTGGGTCAAAATTTGAATAGTTCAAAATTGTTCCCAAAAGTTCTATAAAATAAGAAATATTACACTGAAGAGCAATATGAAATCGGATTCAAGAAATTTTGTTTGGTTTGCAAATTAAAAAAATCCTAGAATGTATCGCTAATACTGGTGGACATCGGTTCATTCAGATTTTGGACTATTTCAAAAAATTCTCAAAGTACATTAAAATAAAAATATAATTTTAAAGAATAATTTGAAAGTAGATTCTTAAAATTCAACTCTATTTGTAAATTAAAATTGTGGAGTCGATAATCGGATCGGTTGACACCGAATTCAGAGATTTTCCAAAATAATTCAGAAAAATTTCAGAAAAATTTGAAAAATCTAGAATATTAGAAAATAATATTTGAGACTAAAACCGTCTGATCTAATTAGTAGAAAGACCAAACCAAATACACGCACCATATCTAGTAATGATACTGCGACATGTACATCTAGGATCGGGGTTACATGAACCCTCAACTGTTGTTGTTTAAGAATCAAAAGAGAATAACTAATTAACCCCTCTATACCCTTATTAACACCATAATCCTAACATTGTTCTTCTTCTTCCTTATCCTGATTGTTTTGTCAAATGAAACTTTCATAAAAAAAGTAATCAATAACCAAATAAAGAAAGGAAAAATTATGATGGAGAGAGAGAAAAGGAAGAGAGTACGGGGAGGTTGGGCCAAGGGATAAGAGAAGAGAGCGAGACAGTGTGACAGAGAGGTGGTGAAGACAAGTGCGGCCTGGACAGAGAGAGGGGGAGAAAAAGGAAAGAGGCGCGAGATTGGAGGGGGGAGAGGGGGAGAGAGAAAGAGACATTGTGGTGAGAAAGGGAGAGAAGAGGGCGAGGGGAGAGAGAAGAGAGAGGATGAAAGGGGAGAGAGAAGAGAAAGGGAGAGGGTGGGAGGAGGGGAGAGAGAGAGAGCGTGACGAGAGAGGGAGCGGAAGGGGAGAGAGATGAGAGGACGGCGGGAGGGGACAGATGAGAAGGCCACAGTTTCTTTTTCTATCTTTTCTTTTTTATCTTTTTCTAAAAAAACAAAGATAAGGGTATAACATGTAGTTTGTTTGTATTCCATCTGAAAATTAACATTAAGGGTAAGTTTTCCCCATCAAAAGATTAGAGGGGTAAATTAACAATATCAATGATTTAGGGATAGATTTCTAAATAAAAGATTTGGACGGTGTATACTAAAAAACCCAAAATTTAAAAGGCCGGTAATATTAGACCTTTTAGTTTCCTTGGCCTTCAATATATGATAGGTCAAAAGTGCAATATGCTATATGCAAAATAGAGATTTAAAACACACATGCATCTATAAAACAATTCAATCAACAATTTCAGCTAAAAATGTGCAAAAGCAAGATGTAATATGTAATTTGTGACAAATATAAACTATATGAGTATACTTGCATTTTGTTTTCTTTGTTACCCCAAGTTCACTTGTGTGTTACCCATTTGCTTAGAAGCGTACAAGGAGTTGCTTAAGCCACGGATAGAAATATCTTACTTCTTTTGATCTAAACAACATTAGGCTAAAAGAAAAAATTTAACAAACTATTGAACTGTTAATCATAGAATGAGACAATCTAGGAAGAACAAATTGAATGTCATTATTATTTATTTATTTATTAACATATGCTATAGCTAAGCTTGAAATTAAGACTTTTCAAAATCTTGTTTCACCTATTTTTAAATTAATCGAGTGAAGAATAGACTAAAAAGAAAAGTGAAAAAAAATCTCTAATCTATATTATGAATAAACTGCTAATTATCTTAACTGGTAGAACTTGCTTATTATTCAACCAAAACTATACTTTTTTCATTCTTATAAATGAGAGAGATTATAATTCTCTAATAATATAACAACAATAGATGTATGATCTTACAAAATTTATTTTAATATTATGTTTTGAGTTAATCGGTGAGTGAAAAAGTCTCCATGTTTTATTAATAAATAGGTGATGATGAGATGAGGTTAAAATTGTGTCCCATTAAGAAAAGTATGAAGTGCATAAAACACAACTAAAGCATAGAGAAAAAGTAGGAGACAGGGAAAAAGGAATATGAATAAAGATACGAATGGTAATATAAATATATATTATATTTAATTATATTAATAATGCAACCCAACATTATTTTAATATTATATTAAAAATGCAACCCAAATATAAGATAAGCATGGTAATTTAAATATTTATTTCTCATACAAATTCTCAAAAAACTCAGGTTAAAGATTCATAAACATGCACCTCATTCTAAACCCATCATGCGACAACACTTAATCCTAAAGCCCAACCCAATTAAAATTCAGGCCCAAAACATAAGCCCATGCCTAATTACAAATTATAAGGGTTAGGTTGAAATCAAGTTTAACTGGGTTAGACAGAGTCAAACCTGGACCAGGCACGACCCGATTCCAGCCTTACACGACAACAAAAATGGGCTTTCACATCCGCCCATTTCACGGTGGTTTGAGTTGCAACCGACATGCATCAAAAGGAAGGGTAATTTTGAAATTTGATGAAAATACACAATTTTGTCTTTAGACTTTTCACGGTGGTTATTAAAATAACCATTGTAATATTTTATTTTTATGACTGTTCTTTGAAGAACCGCAGTAAAAGCTCAAAGACGGTGGTATTTTTGAAATTTGTTGAAAAAATATACAATAACCCTTCAACTTTTTATGACAATTATTAAAATAACTGCCATAAAAAGTAACATATTATATCAGTTCTAAATAGAACTACGATGGACGGCATTTTGAAATAGATTTTGTTCAGTCACATTAGTGATCTGCGACTCAACACTGTTGGACCTTTGTGTTATACTTTCTGGTCATCTCTCTCCCCTCACTCATGTTCATCAAGGCGAGTTCGATCTCTCTCTCTCTGTTCATCAAGACGATCTCTCTCTCTCTCATCAAGGTGAGTTCGATCACCGGGCGAGCTCATCAAGGTGATATCTCTCTGCTTCGCCCTCTCTCTGGGATCTGTAAGAAGGACTTCTCAAAGAAATTTTGGTCTGGGGCTCTATCCCTGAACCATGGGAGGTGGGCTCCCCCTTCCAACTCCCACGTCAACTTGACCGTGCAGGTCGATTCGCATAATAACTCTGCATTAGGTGATAAATCATTCAAAGTAAGTTCATCTCTCTATTCCCTCGTTCATTAAAGTGAGTTCATAAATTGTTTGATGAATTCAAATTTTTTGGTTGATTATAATATTTATTTTATCTGATTTTGATCCCTCTGCAACTAGGAGAACAAGGGGATCGCCAAGTAGGGATGGAAGAGGAGGGCGAGGGGATCATGAGGAAGACAATGGGATCACCAGCAGGAATGGACGAGGAGGATGTTTCGCCGGAAAAGCTTTGTCGAAGTAAAGTTTTTTTGAGTGGCTGAAAAATTACAACGGAACAATCCTGATTACAAAAGAGGAGAGAAGATATGATTCTCCCATTTGTTTAGAGCTGGGTTCTTTGTGTGGCGATTGAGAGTGATTCTTGTTCTCCATTAACCGGCCAACTGTCCAGCTTCTCTTCAGGATAATCTCGAAGATCAATAATGAGGGGGCTCTGTTTTAACACACTGAGTGTTTAGAGTCTACTGGTTGCTCCTTTTCTCCTTCTCTCCAAAAGCAAGAAGTCTTTAGCTTGAGAGTCCTCAGTTCTCAATCTCAGAAAAGCTTCTTCTCTTTTTCTCCCGAAAGCCTCCTTAGGCTATTTATAGGAAGTCATAGGGGTATTATTGTCCCTTAAAATTTCTCCATAGTGGGGATTAACTCCCACATTGCATGGGGAGTTAACTGACCCAATAATGGAGGTCAGTTACAATAGAAACGCGGGTCTCTCACTGGACGTGGATCTCGCGTTGCTTGTTGTAGACGCGGGCGTCTCAGTTAAGAACGCAGAGTTGTTCAGACTGAAATGAGATACAAGGTTTCTCAGATCTTCGTCTAATGTGAAGCGCTGAGTTGCTCAGACCTGCGCTTGAAATGGAACGTGGGGTTGCTCAGACCTTGCGTTAGACGCGGAGTTACTTAGACTCGTGTTGGACAGGATGCAGAGTTACCCAGATTCGCATTGAACGCGGGAAGTCTTCGTGCTTCTGTGGAGCGAGGTCCGCATTTTAGTTTGAAACGTGATCTTCGCGTTGAATTGAGGTTCGCGTCTGAAGATTTGTCTTTGGTGATTTTTGGACAGCTTACAGAACCCCCTTCAAATTTTCAAAACTCGGCAGTTGACTGGGACAGATATCGAAATACTTTAGACTTCGATTGGTTTTGGGCTCCCATGATTGTACTGACACCCTTTTGAGATGCCCTGAGCTTGATCTTATCTGAATTGTGGTCTTCGTATTGTTGAACTGCTTGAAACTTCCAAAAAGATCGTCACAAGTGTCATAAAAACTTAGTCTAACACTTGTTATGAGCTCTGATTTGCTCATTGGTGTACTGTTGAACCGGTGAAGTTATCGGTTACTTCTGCCAGTGTACTGTTGAACTGATTACAGAAGTAGAGACATACTCTTTGTATGTGAGAGAACGCAACCCTCATCAATGCAGTTGTCATGGTGCGCAAGTGAAGACGTGAACTTCAGTGGAGTTGAGACGCGACTCTCAACTATTATAGAGACACGGCTCTCAATTGTCATAGAGACGCTGGTCTTGATTGTCGTAGAGACGCGGCTCTTGATTGCTATTGAGACGCGGCTCTCGAAACGCGAAGATCGCGTTAGATGCTTCTAGGCGCGGATGCAAGCGCCACGTGGGATGCATGTCTAGCTCGGATAGAGCTCGAGATACGCGTCGCGTATGTTGACCATTAAATGGCCTACAAAAGATCCGAGTTTTTCAACAGTCAATTCACTTTAACTGTTCATCGTCTTTGATCAGATCCGCGTCTAAAGCTCTGAGCTTTCTCAAAATTCATAAAGCTCTGAGCTTTTTTTAACCTTTTCAAATATTTTCACCGTGCTCATGGCTCAAAGCCCAAGCAAACAGCTGCTTCTTCGAGCGTCGCTGCTGCGCGGACCGCCATGGTTGGTTCTTCTTCTCAGGAAGCTCTCATTTCTAGTAAGTGTAATGGCTTCACTATTAGGAACATGAAGGGACTCTGTCCCCTTAACTTCTTTTTGAAGTTTCAAAGACTTCTGTTAAAGTTGATTAGTCGATGCGGATCTTACTGGTCCGCGTTTGATTTATGAACACGGTCCTTGCATTGATGAGCAGAATGCGGATCTGGCTTGGGGACCTAAAGGTCGTTGAGAGTTTTCAGGCGCGAATGTCCTTTAAACTGGAATATCGTGTTAGACACGTGTTTTGCTCAGACTGGATTTGAGATTCGCGCCCCGAATTAAAGCCATGAAGCAGCTTTTAAGAAAGCTTTGAGGTTTACACCGTTAATTAAGGCCATTGGAGAGCCTATAAATAAGTTAAGAGTCCCTTAACAGTCATTCATTTGACGGTCTTCTTCCTCAGGCCCGTATCTGAAGAACTTTCAAAGTTCTAAAGTTTTCAAAATAACCCAAAGTTTTAATGCTTTTTCACGATCTTCTTCAGAGACCATCACTATCAAATGACCCCAAAGTCAAAAAGCATCATTTCTTCTTCTGGCATCCTTGTTGCCACACCCTGATGGATGGCACTCTCCCTCAGAAGATCCTTTCTCCAGATAGAAAATGGCTTTTGCCATTGTCACACATGGTGAGACACTGTCTTCTTGAAGCTTTGCTATTGCTGATCATAAAGGGACGTTGTCTCTTAACTTCTTCCTGAAGTTTTCAAAACTTCCTTTGAAGTTGAACAATTATGCAAAATTCACAAGTTCGTGTTCGATTTGTAAACGCGACTCTCACGTTAGTGGGTAGAACGCGGCTTTGGTGACTTCTGAGTTCCGATCTTGTTGATATAATTTTCGCGTCCTAGTGAATTTCGCGTTTTGAGATCTTAAACGAGAGCTTAGAGAGCTCTGCGTTTTGAGAACTTAAACGCGGGTCTCGTTCATCGCAAGATTCGCGTTTAAGCCTCAAGACTTGGATAATTTTCTAAGTCTGGGCTTCAAACGCGGGTTTCATGTGTTAAGCCCTGCACTCAATATCTTGACAAGTTTTTGTCTTTGCGAAATTAACCCCGAGTTTTCTCTTCTTGCAGGCCTCGGCTATATCGACAGTGTTGAATCCAACGTCTGCTCTGACCAGTGGAAGACAGTTGCATTCACTGAAGCTAACAAGGAATAGCAAGTTCGTTTATCGGCAACCATTCAGGAGGTTAGAGCTTCTCTTTAGAGATGGCATCAAAGAGGGAGAGGGGATCCAAGGAATTTTTCACTGGTTATCTACAGGAAGGACTTGGTTGGGTTTATCTTTAACTGGTGAGCTCGCATGATGTCGAACATTTTTTTCAGGTCTGCGAAATGATCGCCTTCGTCATGGCTTTTCACAGCGATATCGTCGACGTAGCATTCTATGGTCTTACGTATATGCTCATCGAAGATCGCGTACATGGCGCGTTGATAAGTTGCACCAGCATTCTTCAAACTAAAAGGCATTACTGTGTAGCTGTATACCCCCAAAGGCGTCCTGAAAGATATGTACTTTTCATCTTTAGGGTACATATTTATTTGATTATACCCGAGAAGCCATCCATGAAAGACATCCTCTCAAACTGCACGTGTTGTCAATCATAACATCCGTGATCGGGAGAGGGAATTCATCTTTTGAACCGGGGATATTCAGATCACGATAGTCGATGTAAATCTGGATCTTTCCATTCTTCTTAAGAACGAGAACTATATTGACCACCCAATTAAGATGTTGCTCTTTCCTGATAAAACCAGAATCTATGACCTTTTTCACCTCTGATTCGATTGCTTTCATGATCTTAAGACGGAACTGTCATTGCTGCTGTTTGACTGATTTGGCGTCCGAGTTGATGTTGAGATGATGCATAGCAATCTGGGGGTCGAGCCCGAGCATGTTCTCATAATTCCAAGCGAAAACATCTATATACTCTCATATGAGCTATATTAGGTCTTCTTTCTCGGAAGGAGACAAGCTCTCACTTATGAAGATGGGCTTGGGATTTGCTTCATCTCTAAGATTTACCTGAGTCACTTTATCCTCAGTGGGTGGCTCGTGTTGTTCAGAATGCATATCCCAAAGAGTATTTAAGTGTTCAATCCATGGATCAGAGTCCGACTGGATTAATTTTTCAAGTTCAAATGCATCTTCTCCGTCATCCTCCAAGTGGCTTGCTGATACCATATTCACTGAGAGACTTCCGAAGATATCGCCGACGCTGAAATCTGAGCCCCACAACGATGTTGCTGATGAGCTGTCATGATAGATCTCTTCTTTATACTCGGGATTTGACGAGACTGGTGTAGATACATAACTGAGTCCCCTTCGGATTTTGTGATAATAATCAGTGTCTTTGCCTTTCGGTACAAATAAACGAAGTAGTGCTCATTTTTCTTTGCCGAAATTAAGGCCTGATTCTTTAGTAAAATCATACCCTATTCTTTCCATCATGTGACGTGACTTTTGTCCATAATAAAAGAATTGTAGAGGCTCAGAATCACCCCTAAGATTTCACAAGTTGCGGGCTCTGTTTCGATCCGCCCGAATAGAATTGGCTTTTGACCTTTCGCTTGGCTGGTAGTTCAAGAAGACATGTTTGCACCTTCTATCTTTTCGCGTATCAGGAGGGATGACTTTATTGGTGCGTGCAATGATGTCAAAGTATTCAATGCTGACCAAGGATCACTTCCTACATCAGTGCTGGTGTCTGACGGTACAGAATCCGAAATAAATGCAGAAAAGTAAGTCAAATCTAAATCTTCATTAATGAACCACTCGCTTTCAACATCGGCAGTGGTATCGAAGACGAGCTTATCAATGCTCGTTATAAGAGGATTTATTTCCCAGAGACACTCATTTTTTTTGGCTCTGTATCTGCTTCGTTGCCAGAGTCGAATTCTTCTAGGTGGGGATTCTCATCAGCCTCAAGAGAATCCTGATAAAGGAGGGAATCAGTAAAATAATTCTTTACTCCTTTGAACGGATTCCTTTCGGCAATCAACGTTCTCACTTTTTCGTCTTTACCAATGTATTTCATTACTTGATGAAGAGTAGATGGGATGATGGCATTGCGGTGAATCCATGGTCATCCCAGCAGCAGATTATACGAGGCGTTGGCATCAATGACATAGCATGTCACCTCATATTTTAGGTCCCTAATTTGACACCTGATCTTAATTTTCCCCATCGGGTGCATTCCATTAGCGTTGAAGCCATAGATGGTTGTCTGAGTAGCGCTTAACCAGTGGGTGGAGATCCCCAAATGCTGCATGACCCTGTGGGGCATGATGTTCAACGCGGGTCCTGGATCAACCTGAATACGACTCACTTCAGATGATCCTATATACCTTGTGTAATACAGGGGTCTATCATATTTTATTTTAACTTGTATGCCTTCTGTGGTGAAGGTGATGCAGGGAAACTGTTTTTAGGTATGGTGGCAATGGTTGCCATCTTCCTCTTCACATATAGTAGGAATCTGGGTTACGAAAACCTCTGCGTCTGCTAATGCTTCTCTTAGAGCATCCTTTGTAGACTTGGAAAGCCTTAGGAGCTCATAGAGAGTGATTCGAGCTGAGATGTTGGCAAGTTGAGTTAAGACATCAAAACGGAAGGGAGTTGATGGTCCCGCACCGCTTTTAGTAAGAGCTTTGACATATTGAAGCTCTTTCTGTTTTTTCACGGATGGCCTCATGGACTGCTCGATTACTTTCTCAACTGGCTATATGGAGTTTACTACAAACTCACATACTACTTCAGGTACTGTTTGTCGGATCGAGTATTTGATGTGGGAGGTGCGCCCATGTCAACAGCAAAGGCGGACTCCTCATCTCCAGAATTAGTAAGGGAGGTAACATCTTTCTTAGTTTCTCTTGTAGAGACGCTTACCACATTGCTGGAGGAAGCTCTAGCCTTGCCTTTGGACTTTCTGCTTGTGACAATCATCCATTGCTGGCTTTTGACAATGTCAGGATAGACCCATATTGTCTCTCCTTGAGGAGTAGGAACAGGAATAAGACCCTTCTCCCTCTGGTTGTGAGGATTAGTATTGATCACTCTTAGTTCCCCTTTCGGGATGGGAACTACTCCGGTTGTGCTAATGGGAGATCTCGTCCAAATTAAATAGGTGACGTGGCTATCATATTGGCGGTCACCTTCTTCTGTTCTGGATGAAACTTTAACACCTCTGCATTGATCAAAGCCTGAAGGACATCTTTAAAGATCTAGCAGTTCTTTGTAGGGTGCCCTGACATCCTGTGATATAAATAATAGTTGAGATCATCAGTCTTCCCCACCTCTTCAGGGCATTTGATCTCCGAAAGTTTGAGCCTGTTACTCTTTTGGAGTAACTTGAACAAAGAGACCACGTGCTCAACCTTGAAGGAATGCAACTTGTTAGCACATGCCTGGCCAGAAGCCATTCCTCATCTGACTAACTGGGTCTTTGAAGGTGATTTAACTTTCGTTGCTAGAGTATCTCTTCTTCTCGGCTGAGAAGGCGACTCTGGTGCGTGTCGCATTGACTTGTAGGGATTCAATTTGATGTCTTTTTCTTCAGCCATGACCCTGGCGACGATCTCTTCCGCCTGTTCCCCTTGTAGCACCAACTGCTTCCAAGTGTGACATTCTGTCACTCCCATTTGAGCGAGTAGGGAGGTTTACAGATTGTGATGGCCATGTCTCAACCAGTGTAGACTGGGTCAAGCCACTGAAACAAGATAGTGCTATGCTCTGAAATCTCTCGATGAAAATTTTGATAGACTCTCCTTTCTTCTGCTTAGTTGCAAGGAGAGTTAGCACTGAGATTTCTGTATCGTCCTCGAAGAAACGAGCCAGAAATAACTTCTCGAGGTTGACCCATGTTTTAATCGAGTCGGCAGGAAGTTTCATGAACCATTCAAAGGCGACTCGAGTGCCAATGAATAAATGAGCCATGATAGCATCATTTGCTACTACATTCCCAGTTTAGGAAATAGTATATGTGTTAGTTCAGTAACCCTTTATCGTTAAAAGTATGAAGGGTCGGTGTGAATTTGGGAGGGTAGGGAGGCGTGTCCCACTCTGCTGGGTAGTTTCGGACTATCCCCACATCTTGGAGACTGTCTCGGTTGGCAAGAGCCTCGAGGCGTTGCTCCAATTCGCTCATCCTCTTAGAATGACTGCTCTCGTTTTCTGAGTTATCCTCCTCTTCAGACGAAGATTTGGGTGGCTCAGAATTGAAATGCTCATCATTCTCGGTATTTGCAGAAGATGAGCTCTCCTCTCCTTCCGTTTGTCTTTAGACTTCTTGGAAGGAGTTTTAACCTTCGGTTTCTTCTTATCCTTAAGCAGTTATGATAGCATCTGCTTAAGGGTGTCGATAGATTCTTACTGAGTTCGAATCATATCAAATTGTTCTTTTTGGATTTGAGTCTGCTCCTCGAATCGCTTGGCCACCTCTTCGGGAGTTCCTACCATGTAAGCAAAGGTGGTTATCTCCGAACTAGAATTTGAAGACTGGGATCCGATGATGGTGGAGTGGTCATCATTCACCTCAGTCCCCCTGGCCAACAGATTGTAGTCGATGGGGGCGATCGTTCCCGTGCGGGTCCGAGTATGTCGGTAGACCCCTTCAAGTTTGGCAAGAGCATCCTTGAAAGCTGGAGACTAATCAACATCCGACTCCTCTGAACTAACAGCCAGTTGCTTCCTTTTGGACTTGCTTGTTGTAGAGCTTGGCCCCACCATGTTTGCAGTCACTTCTGGGTACTCGATGTCGGAGAATGATTTCTTCTTTCAGAATCGTCGTCTCTTAGCTGAGTTTGAAGCCGCAGACAACTGGATAAAAATTAAAGGTTTATCTATTGAAAGCCACAATGGCAATCAGAGAGTACTGCTGAGATGAGTTGCTCAGAGTTACATCGAGGGAAAATTTGATGGATGCTCCTCTTCCTTGTCAGGTAGTCCCTCAGGTGTCGAGGGAGCGTCTGAGGAACTAGCCTCGAACTCCTGAGGGTGAGGGCTTTTTGGCATCTTATGCCTTGAAGACATGCAATGCTGAATGCGGGTCTCGTGTTTCTTTGTTGAAATGCGGCCATCACGTTTAGAGTCAGAAATGCGAGCCTCGTATTCTGAGACAGATAGAACGTGGGTCCCGCGTTCTGGAGCTGATAGAAAGGGGGTCTCGCGTTTGACAGCGACCTCACGTTGTTGGAGAACGTGGGACTCACTTTCTGAAATAGAAGCGTGATCCTCGCGTTGCTTAAATGAAACGCGATATGAACCTCGTGTTCTCAATTTGTAGAATAGATTGCTTTTACAAAATCTTCAATCTGTTGTCGACGAGCACGATGCCTTCATCGACGTTTAGCATTTTGATTAAGCCGCAGGGGCTGTTGGGAACCCCCGACAACTCGAAATTACTGAGTTTGAAGGGGAGAAAGATGGCGATATTGATCTTCACCATCAATTTGATCGTGTTTCGATGCTTTCGCCTTGCGGGTCTCCTGAGAGATGTTGATGCGGGTTGCATGGGCTACACGAGAGGTTTTTAGAATCTCTTTTGAAGTGGCACCGCTTGCGCTATAGGCAGTAGTGCGGGCCACTTTAGGAGTAATCTTCGAAGAGATTCGAGAGGGAGTCTCCGAAGAGACTTTGCGGTATTGCCACATTGCCTTGGGACTAGTGAAACATAAGGAAAGGAATTTCTCAAACTTCCCCTGGTCGAATTCGACGACGAAGAATTTTACCGTCTTCCCGATGAGCCGGACATTGGCTTCGCCTCGGCGTTCTTATCAGTAGAGAAAGAGTTTCCCAGCGGAGTCGTCACCTTTTGTTTCGTCGGAAAAGCTTTATCGAAGTAAAGTTTCTTTGAGTGGATGAAAGATTACAACAGAACAATCTCAATTACAAAAGAGGGGAGAAGATATGATTCTCCCCCTTATTTAGGGCTGGATTCTTTATGTGACAATGGAGAGTGATTTGTGTTCTCCATTGACCGACTGACTGTCTAGCTTCTCTTCAAGATGCTCTTGAAGATCAATCATGAGGGAGCTCTGTTTTAACGCACTGAGTGTTTAGAGTCCAATGATTACTCCTTTTCTCCTTCTCTCCAAAAAACAAGAAGCCTTTAGGTTGAAAATTCTCAGCTCACAATCTCAGAAAAGCCTCCTCCTTTTTTCTCCCCAAAGCCTTCTCAGGCTATTTATAAGGAGTCGTAGGGGTATTATTGTTCCCTAAAATTTCTCTACAGTGGGGATTAACTCTCACATCACGTGGGAGTTAATTGACCGAATAATGGGGGTCAGTACGCGAGTCTTGCACTGAACGCGGACCTCGCGTTGCTTGTTGTAAACACGGGCATCTCAGTTTAGAACGTGGAGTTGCTCAGACCTGTATTTGAAGTGAGACGCAAGGTTTCTCAGACCCGCTTCTGATGTGAAGCGCTGAGTTCACTTGAAATGGAACGCGGGGTTGCTTAGACCATGCGTTAGACGCGGAGTTACTCAGACTCCTGTTGGACGGGACACAGAGTTACTCAGACTCACGTTGAACGCGGGTTCACTCAGACCCACGTCTGAAGTCTCCGTGCTTCTGTGGACGCGAGGTCCGAGTTTTAGTTTGAAATGCGACCTTCGTGTTGAAGTGTGGTTCGCGTCTGATGACTTATCCTTGGTGATTTTTGGACAGCCTACAGAGGACAAAGAGTGATCACGTTAAATTTTTTGTAAAAAAATAAGGTGTTTTCACGGCGGTTTAAAACCGCCATTGTTGCCTCCCAGCTTACAACGTCACCTGAATAGATGGTGATTTTTGAACCGCCGTCATTGTTTTTAACGGCGATTTTAAACCGTCGTTAAAGCCCATCTCTGATGTAGTGCTAGTGCTAATTCTAGCTCCCATCAAAAGTTTATACCTTTAAAAAAAAGTAGGTTTTAGAGTTTTCTTTGAGTGACTTCAAGTCTCTTCTTTTTTATCTTTTTCTAAAAAATAAAAATAAGGGTATAACATGTAGTTTGCTTGTTTGCTTGTATTCCAACTAAAAATTAACATTAGGGGTAAGTTTTCACAGTCAAAAGATTTAAAGGGTAATTAATAATATCATTGATTTGAGGGTAGATTTCTAACTATAAAAGATTTGAACGACATATACTAAAAACCAAATTTAAAAAGCAGGTAATATTAAACCGTTTAATTTCCTAGGCCTTCAACATATGATAGTCAAAAGTCCAATATGCTAGATGCAAAATAGAGATTTAAAGCACACGTGAATCTATAAAAATTAAATCAACAAGTTTCAGCTAAAAAAGTGCAAAAGGCAAGATGTAACATGTAATTTGTGACAAATATAAACTATATGTGTATACTTGCATTTTGTTTTCTTTGTTACCCGAAGTTCACTCGTGTGCTACCCATTTGCTTAGAAGTGTACAAGGTGTACAAGGAGTTGCTTAAGCTGCGGATAGAAATATGTTCCTTTGACCTAAACAGCATTAGGCAAAAAAGAAAAGATTGTAACAAACTATTGAACTGTTGATCATAGAATAAGACAATCTAGGAAGTGTTGGAAATTAAACATCTATAATGCGGATTAAATTGAAACCATGGATCAAGAATCAATAAAGCATCTCAAGAAATAGATAAAACCCTAATTGTGTAATACTGTAAATCACCATACCTGAAGCCATTGGTGAAGATTGGATGAAGGTTGGAGAAGACCTTGATTCCTTGTTCTTGAATCTGCAAACCCTAATTGCAATGGATCCTCTTTTCTCTGCTCCTTTTCCTTCCTCAAAACTCTCTTTCTTTTCTGATGGATATTCTCACGATAATCTGAGCGTAAGTTTTGATTTCTTTACAGGAGGAGAAAAGTGGGTCGCACATTTGCAATTAGACCCCTTGAAATAAAGCCTTTCCATCATGGCCCCTTTATATTTCAAGTGACCAAATAAACTATATAAATGTGACTTTAATATGGGCATCTTTAATATCAGTTAACTTTAATAGGAATCCAATGCAAATAACCAAGGTTAAGTGGGCCACCTTCACATGAGATTAACATTCTCCCACTTGGGCCACTAACCGATTAGGTTAATACTTTAGAAAAAAAAATAAAAGAAAAGACTCATTTTCAAAATCATTTTGACTCCATTGGATTCCATACTGAAAAACCTTTGACACGTGCACGAATTTTAAAAACAAACTATAACTGATAAGCCCAAATATGAAATACCGTAATACTGCAATTAGTTTGGACTACCAATGCGAGTCATAGCGTTTATACAACATCCACGTCATACTCCCTTCTATGTACCACAACATTGATAACCCTTACTAATTGAGTCCATAACCAAAATGACCCCTGTAATTGTCTTGTAAAGACATTTCTTGTTTAACAAACATCCAAACATAATATGCGCACACATAATTGGATAACAGGAAACACAGAAACAAACTTTTATTTGTACAATAATGTCAATTACATAAGTACCAAATACACATTTACAGATTGCCCAAAAGACCCATTCTTACAACATGTTCCTTGAATGTCTTTGGAGGCAATCCCTTTGTCATTGGATCAGCAACCATTAAAGTGGTACTTATACTTACAATTGACACCTTTTGTTTCTCAACTCTTTCTCTAACCACCAAGTACTTAAGTTCTATGTGTCTAGAACCATTAGAGTACTTACCATTCTTAGAGAAAAACACGGCTGCTGTATTGTCACAATATATCGTCAGCGGCCTGGCAATAGAATCAACTACACCAAGTGCTGAGATGAAATTCCTTAACCATAATGCATGATTCGAGGCTTCAAAACATGCTATAAACTCAGCCTCCATCGTGGATGAAGCAATAATGGACTGCTTCACACTCTTCCACGAGATTGCCCCACCTGCTAGCAAGAAAATGAAGCCTGAAGTAGACTTCCTGCTATCTGGGCAACCACCAAAATCTGAGTCTGAATAGCCGATCACCTCCAACTGATCAGATCTCCTATATGTGAGCATATGGTCCTGCGTCCCTTGAAGATACCGCATAACCTTCTTAGCTAACTTCTAGTGCTCCATTCCTGGATTGCTCTGGTATCTTCCCAACATCCCAACAGCAAAGCTGATATCTGGCCTGGTACAAGTGCTTGCATACATCAAGCTCCCAACAGCTGATGCATACGGAACTGTCTGCATCTGACCCTTTTCTAAGTCATTTCTGGGACACTGGCTACCACTTAATCTGTCACCCTTCTGAATGGGTGCAGGACTTATTGAACACATTTCCATATGGAATCTTTCCAAGACTCGGTTGATATATCCTTTCTGAGACAATCCTAGCAATCCTCGAGATCTATCCCTGAAGATCTCTATGCCAATAACATAATTTGCCTCACCCATATCAACCATCTGAAAGTTCTTGGTTAGATAACTTTTAGTTTCATACAGCAAACCAAGATCACTACTGGCTAATAAGATGTCATCTACATACAGAACCAAGAAAATAAACTTGCTCCCACTGATCTTTAGATATATACACTGATCAACAGTGTTTTCTGTAAATTCAAAAGAGGTAATGGTATCATTAAACTTTATATACCATTGCCTGAAAGCTTGTTTAAGTCCATATATAGATTTCTTTAATTTACAAGCCAAGTGTTCTTGTTCTTTAATTGCGAACCCTTCAGGTTGCTCCATGTAGATATCCTCATCCAAATCTCCATTAAGAAAAGCAGTTTTCACATCCATTTGATGTAACTCCAAATCATAATGAGCTACAAGTGCCATAATGATTCTAAGAGAATCCTTCTTTGATACTGGAGAGAAGGTCTCTGTATAGTCAATGCCTTCTTTCTGAGTGAAACCTTTGGCCACAAGTCTAGCCTTATATCGTTCGACATTGCCTTTAGAGTCGCGCTTGGTCTTAAAGACCCATTTACACCCGACTTTCTTACAGTTATAAGGCAATTCAACGAGATCCCAGACTTGATTTTGGTCCATAGATTTCAACTCATCTTTCATAGCATCAACCCATTTACTAGAATCATTGCATTCTATGGCTTGTGAAAATGAAACTGGATCTTTATTAATCCCAATATCATAGTCAGATTCCTATAGATACACCACATAGTCATCTGAAATGGCAGATCTTCTTTCCCTTTGAGATCTTCTCAAAGCTGCCGGTTGTGGTGGTTCTACTATATTTTCAATGGGAAATCCTCATGGAGTGGTGAACCAACATTAACTTGTTGTTCTGGAATCTCAACTTGATGATCAAGCTGAGGTACAACAATCTCTCTTGAAGGAAAAGGTATTGGGATATTTACCCTTACCACTTCAAGATCTACCTTTCTTGGTTCAGCACTCCCACTAATTTCACCATTTTCCAGGAATCTGGCATTACCATTTCAACTATTCTTGTACTATGGTTAGGACAATAAAATTTGTATCCCTTAGACTTATCTGGATAACCAATGAAATACCCAGATATGGTTTTTAAGTCTAATTTCTTTTCTTGTGGATTATAAATTCTAGCCTCTGCTGGACAACCCCAAACATGTAAGTGTCTTAAACTGGGTTTCCTACCAGTCCACAACTCGAAAGGAGTTGTTGGGACAGCCTTACTAGGAACCCTGTTCAAGATATACATAGCAGTCTTTAAGGCTTCATTCCACAATGAATTGGGTACATTTGAGAAGCTCAACATGCTCCTAACCATATCCATAAGAGTTCTATTCCGCCTTTCAGCAACACCGTTCTGCTGAGGCGTACCTGGCATTGTGTATTGAGCACAAATGCCACGCTTTTCTAGAAATTTGGCAAATGGACCAGGATGTTGTCCTGACTCATCATATCTACCATAAAATTCACCACCTCTATCTGATCTAATGATTTTAACCTTTCTATCTAATTGTCTCTCGACTTCTGTAATGAACACCTCTAGGATGTCAACAGCCTGAGACTTTTCATTAATTAGATAAACATAACCATAACGTGATAGATCATCTATAAAGGTAATGAAATACCTCTCTCCAGTAAAACATGGAATGGAGAGTGGTCCGCATATATCTGTATGAATTATTTCAAGGAGTTCTTTACTTCTTGTGGCACCTTTCTTAATGTGTTTGGTTTGTTTTCCTTTAATACAATCCACACACACATCAAATCAGTGAAGTCTAGGTTATCCAAAATCCCAGTCTTCACTAATCTTATTATTCTATCCCTAGAGATATGCCCCAGTCGTCTATGCCACAAGATTGAGGATTTTTCATTTATTAAGCCATGTTTTATACCAACATTCGAATGCAGAGATAATAAAGATTGTGCAAACTCATCATTCAATGAAATTTTATAAACCATCACATAAAATTCCATGTCCAACCGGAATTGAATTATACACTAAAGAGAGTTTTCCACAACAAAACAAAACAGAATATCCAAAAACATCTAATTTGGATAATGACATTAGTTTCTTGAAATTGAAGGTACATAAAAAGTATCCTCAAGATCCATCTGATGTCCCGTCTCTAAGATCAGTCGATAAACACCAACATATTCGACCTCCACTTTGAGACGGTTCCCCATAAAGACGAATCTCTCACTTTCCTTCGGTTTCCGGGTTGTAAGGAATCCCTGCATTGAATTAGTTATGTGAGTTGTGGCTCCAGAGTCTATCCACCAAGTATTAGAAGGAACTTCAGCAAGATTTGATTCATAACATACAAAAGAAAGATATGTATCTTTCTTTTCGAACCAAGCTTTCCTCTTGTTGCAGTCCTTCTTCACATGTCCTTTTCTGCCACAGAAGTAGCATTTGACAGTGAAAGCTTTTCTATGACCTTGGCTACTTTCCCATGGTCATTTCCTTTATTTGATGGAAATCTCTTACCTCTTCCATATTTACTTTTCTTATGGATACCCCTTGAAGTTACTGCCAACACTGAGTGCTGTCCTTCTTGCCTCAGTCTCACCTCCTCTTGAACACACATACCAGTTAGCTCATTTAAGTTCCACTTATCCTTATGAGTATTGTAGTGGATCTTGAATGGCCCAAACTGTGAAGGAAGTGAGTTGAGGATAAATTGAACCAAAAGGACTCATCAACCTTCATACCCAGTGATCCTAGCTTAGCAGCCTTATCTGACATGTTTAGAATGTGTTGCTGAACTCCTCTATTACCATCATATTTCATGGTGGTAAGTTCAGCCATTAAGGTACCAGCTAATGACTTATCTGCTGACTTAAATCGGTCTTTGACAGCAGTTAACAGTTCAGATGCTTTAGTTGTAGGAGGGAGTGAAGTCTTGATGTTATTAGCTATGGTCATCTTTATGAACATTAGACTGAGCCTATTAGACCTTTCCCAAGCTTTTGCATGGCTGACCTGTTCTGCTGTACTCTCAGCAGTTACTTCATCAGGTTTGTCAACTATTAAGGCCATGTCTAGGTCTAGGACACCAGTGTAAACTGTACATGTTCAAACCATTCTGAGAAGTTTGTACCGTCCAAGGCTGGAATGCTAGTGGCATGAGTGTAGAGGGAAGTAGGGACGTTCACTGAAACATAATAGGACAAGCTCACATTAATGCCTCGAATCAATACAAGTTTTAAATTTAATTAAGATGAACTATTGATATCACTTTGATTTCTCCTTTGGGCGAAACCTAAGCATATCTAGTGTTCACTCTTTAGGTGAGAACTTTTATCACCTATGTAGGTCTAATATAATTTATGTTACTCAGATAGTAAGTCTTGTTACCTTTGGGTATCCAATTCTACACCACTAAGTTACATAAATTATTCTACCCTATCCGGTTCATAATTATTTGAAAGAGACTTTCCTTTGGGCCAGTCCCAATCTCCTAATTAGAACCGCCATCGAGAATATTATTGTCTTTAATGTCACTTATATTGACAAGTCTTTTATGTAGTTATATATTCATAAGATTTACTAACCTAGGTCACTTTGGCAACTACTAAATCAATAAGCCTTATGAATACAAAACTAACCAATAATATTCTCTAATCCTTTTATTTGTGTAATGCCATAATACTACAATACATTACTTGACCAAACATCAATCAATATTAACACAATAACTTAAATGTGTTAAAAAACATTAATGATTGAATTAAACAAGTATTAGTCGACTACAAGAAAGGACTAGTCGACTTGGGTCAAGACAAGTCGACTACAGATTAGGTCTAGTCGACTACAACAAAAGGAAATTAGTCGACTATACCCAAATTATTAGTCGACTATAAACTTTATAAGTCGACCTGACATTTAATTAGTCGACTCCTGTGGGAAGACAAACTTTCAGTTGAAAATTAGTCGACTTGACAAAATGGTTAGTCGACTATACACTTTACTAGTCGACTAATCAATAGTTATAAGTCGACTCCTGAATCCAACAGAGAGTCGGGTAACTTTCTGGATGGACTATTAGTCGACTAATCAATAACTATAGTCGACTAATACTCCACGAAACAGTTACCGAAGAGCAGTTCCAGATTATCACCCGATTCCAAAATTTTAGGGAAAAATCGGGAAAATTAGGAAAAATTAGGGTTTCTAAAATCCTAAATTTTGATCTCTATTAATTGCATAATTAGAGGAATATGAACATGATATTAGGGCTATTAAATCCTCTACAAATTGTACAATTAAAATGATCAAAAATTGAATCGTTAATCAAAAACCCTAACTTTTCATAATTCCTAAATCCAAGATGTATTGATTCTTTAATCATGGCTCTGATACCAAATGTTGGAAATTAAACATCTATAATGCGGATTAAATTGAAACCATGGATCAAGAATCAATAAAGCATCTCAAGAAATAGATAAAAACCCTAATTGTGTAATACTGTAAATCACCATACCTGAAGCCATTGGTGAAGATTGGATGAAGGTTGGAGAAGACCTTGATTCCTTGTTCTTGAATCTGCAAACCCTAATTGCAATGGATCCTCTTTTCTCTGCTCCTTTTCCTTCCTCAAAACTCTCTTTCTTTTCTGATGGATATTCTCACGATAATCTGAGCGTAAGTTTTGATTTCTTTACAGGAGGAGAAAAGTGGGTCGCACATTTGCAATTAGACCCTTGAAATAAAGCCTTTCCATCATGGCCCCTTTATATTTCAAGTGACCAAATAAACTATCTAAATGTGACTTTAATATGGGCATCTTTAATATCAGTTAACTTTAATAGGAATCCAATGCAAATAACCAAGGTTAAGTGGGCCACCTTCACATGAGATTAACAGGAAGTACAAACTAAATGTCATTATTATTTTTTTTATTTTTTTTAAACATAGGCTATAGCAAGACTTGAATTTAAGACTTTAAACAATCTAGTTTCACCTATTTTTCAATTAATCGAGTGAAGAATAGAAAAGTGAAAAAAAAATCTTTATTCTATATTATGAATAAACTACTGTTTATTTTAACTGGTAGAACTTATTTACTTTTTCATTCTTATGAATCGAGAGAGAGTTTAGTTATCTAATAATATAACAACAAGAGATTTATTATCTTACAAAATTTATTTTAATATTTTGTTTTTTGACTTAATCGGTGAGTGAAAAAGCCCCACCATGTTTTATTAATAAATAGGTGATGATAAGATGAGACTAGAATTGTTCCTCATCAAGAAAAGTATGAAGGGCATAAAACACAACTAAAGCATAAAGAAAAAGTGGGAGACAGGGAAAACGGAATATAAATAAAGAAACGAATAGTAATATAAATATATAATATATTTGATGTTGGTAAACAATCTTTATGCTCTAATACCAATTTTTGTGATTTCAAGGTCGAAGGATGCCCTCACGACCAGATCGACTGGGGAGGCGCAGCGGATACGAACCATAGGATCTACTCAGACAACTTGAAGAACAGAAGAAGAAGATATTCCAAAGTAGATAAAAAGCTACCACATAATATAACGTGGTTCCACCGATCAAACAAGATCGTGTGTACGTCTACGGGGGAAGGGGGAGAAACTTTATTAAAACTTTATGGAGTACAATAAGAATTACATACACCTCACGCTGAGAAGATTACAAACCTTGATGGTCGCAAAGAACAGCGAACCCTTGTGACTAAGCTTCTCCACGAATTCCTCACTTAGATGAATTACACCCTTAGAAATTACAAATTCATTAGATTCTCTTAGAATACATTGAAGGCCACCCCTAAGGGGCTATTTATAGATCATAGAACTCTCCTAGTCCTAAACAAACTCCTTTAATCAGAATAAAGGAAACTTGAATCCAACTCAGACTCAAAACATCTTTAATCAGAATAAAGAAAACTTGAATCCAACTCGAGAAATCACCTAGAGGGGGATGAATAGGTGACTAGCTAATCTAATGATGAATTAATACAGAATTAAAACTATTTAAGTAAACTTAAAACTATTAAACTAAACACACTAAGTATAACACAAGAGTGTAACCGAATTCCCAGTGAAGGGCTCTGGACTATCTCCTCAAGATTCCTCTAGATAAGAGTTGAGGTGCCGCTATGACTCTCTTAGTTGAATACAAGTGTGAGCAAATAATCCCAAACATATAACAATTAAGCACAAGATGTATCAAGCATATAAAGAGATAAGCAATGTTAGCATGCAAGATATAAACACGAGAGAGATAAAGAGAGAGCAATCGCAAATACGGGAGATTTGTTTCGAGGTTCGAGCACCCTTGCTCTACGTCCTCGCCTTCAACACTATGAAGGATTTTCATTAGAATCGATCCCACCGGATCACTCGGTGCCGCGACACCTACAAACGAGTTCACACTAGAACTCCTTGAACTCACTAGTCCCCTCTTTTGTTCCGGCAAGAACAACACACGCAAGCACACTAGCTTGCCGAGGTCGTATCTCTACACCGAGCTCCCACAAGAACTCAAAACAACACGAACCCGCAAGTTCGCCTCCTCAAATATAAGAATGAACACTTGGTGATCTAAACACTTTGATCACCTAAAATCAGTCTCACAACAACTGTCCTATAGGATGGATATAGCAATGAAAAGCTTAAGTATGTGTGAGAAAAACTAAGATGAATTTATGGTGAAAAACTCAAGAAATCACTTTTGAAAACACTCTTGATAAACTCTCCTTTAGATATGGAAGTTTTTGTTGGAGGCCCTTCACTCTAGTTTTAATGATGATTAACTCATGTAGTTATAATTTACTAATAATCTTGTGTTTAAATAGTTTCAGTGATAGACCAAGATATTAGTAGGTGTTTAGTTTCAACAAAAAAGTTTTAGGGCTATCACGTGTTGATCAAGAGCTCGCGCGTCAAGATTGCATCTAGCACTCAGTTGGAGTCAAGCTCATTGGATCACATTTGGATCGAGTCGGCTTGGAGACAAGAAGACCTCGGTTTGTTTAGTTTAGATTGTGTTTAGATCTTGTGTAAAAATTAGATAGTGTTGATATGCTCAAGTTCACACACACACAAAAGTTTAAAGTTTATTGGTTTTGGTTTTCGGTTTAACCGGTTTTGGATTTCATGTCAAAAACATAGATATATATATCTTAATGTATATTGAATTCTATTCATATACAATAAGCTTCAAATTTGTTTAAATATCATGTTTTGTATTTACATAAGTTTTGGAGAAAACGGTTTTCCATTTCAAAAATTCAAGTTTTGGAAAATACCGATTTTGATTTAATGCTTAATTTCTATATCACAAAATGGTTCAAATTGTTTATAATATGTATTGAGTTTTAGTCACACATATTTGTATTTCAAAGATCTTATAAGAACTTATTTTTTTGAAATTTATGTGATTTTATGGGATTTTATGGAAGTTAAAAAGACAAGTTTTTAATCCATATAAAAACCCAGCCAGACTGACTGGCGGTTGACCGGAACAGTGGTCGGTCGACAGGAGTGGTCGACTAATATGCACAAGATGTGCACAAAGGCCAGCCTACTCGGCCAGTTGATCGCGCGATCGACCGACTGAAAGCACCCCACTCTTGGGTGGGGGCTGATCGACCGGGCGGTCGACCGTTGGCTTTGGCCCAGTCAACCGGGCGGTCGACTGGAAGGGCATTTCTGCCCTTTCCTGACTGCCAACAGGCAGATTTTTGAGAGGGTATAAATATCCATCGCTTGAGCTGGTTTCTTCATGATTTTTGAGAGCAAAATTTCTTAACTTTCCTAGTGTTTTTACAGCAAGATTTCAAAGAGTTTTTGGGCTGCAAAGTTTTATTTTTATTTATTTTAAAGGGTTGAAAAAATCAAAGAAAAAGAGAAGTCTTTGGGAATTATTTTTGTTCTTCTTTCTATTTTATCCTAAAAGTTTTCCCAAGTATTTTCTTTGTGATTTTGATTTCCAAACTCTTTGTTTCTCACACTTAAGCTATCTATCTATCCTATCTATTAGGATCTTGTTGTATGAGAAAAATTGGTTGTGGTTTGTTGAGACCACCAAGTGTTGTAATCCTCTTTACTTTGTGTTTGTGATATCCCTCTTGTGTAGAGGTGATTGTGGTTGGTTTGACTTAGTGCCTTATCCCTCTAAGTGTAGATGTGATCTTTATTTGGCTTAGTGCCTTATCCCTCTAGTGAGAAGCGATTATTGTTGTGCCTCGCCTCTTGTGTAGAGGTTGATTTTGTTGGAGAGAGGAGTTGTGTACTCCAAAGTTATATTACCCAAATCCTCAGTGGAGGTTCCCTGTGTGGGAAGTCCTGTGTGGACGATATAGTAGAAATCTTTCTGTGTGAAGGCAGGGACGTAGAGCAGTGGCTCGAACCTCGAAACATATCTTTGTATTTGCGATTAATCCTCTATCTCTTAACTCTCTCTCTCTTTTATATCTTGCATTGATTCATATTGCTCATATCATATTTTCTTGGTATTGTTTGTGTGCCTCACTTGTGTTGAACCAAGAGAGCTTTACATAGCACCTCAACTGTTATTTAGAAAAATTTAGAGGAGATAGTTCAGAGCTCGTCACCAGGAATTCGGCTACACTCTTTGGTCACACTAAGTGTGTTACAATTAGTTGTTAATTCCGCATTATTTGTCATTAGATTAGCCATACACCTATTCACGTACTTACAATTGATATCAGAGCCTACATTCCTGATATTAGGCTTAACCACCTAGGAGTGAGATCTTGGTTAGCTAATCTAATATTGCATTTGCACACATATATTTTACACTCATGGATTACATGACCCCTCCTATGTTTGATGTTTCTAACATTGACATATGGAAGCTTAAGATGAGTATGTACCTAAAAATCTTAGGTATGCATGTTTAGCTTGCTACTACCAAGAAATTCTATCTTGGTAATAACAAGCATATTGAGGTCAATGCACAATCCCTAATGGCACTTAGAAACACATTAAGCAAAGAATATTTGTCTATGATTTCTTATTGTGATTCTGCTTTTGCAGTGTGGAACAATTTGGCCTCTCCTGTGCTACAAATGACAAAATATGTGGAGGAAGTATCTAGTGAAGGAGAATCCGAACAACTTTACTACATGGTCCAAGGGAATGACTCCCTTGAGGTAAACTCGGATACTCAACTAGATGATAGTGCTAGTTCTTCCGATGATGATTATATGGATGTCGATGCTTTAAATGAAGAACTATCTGTTGTATGTGAAAACTAGCTTGAGAAATATAAAGTTTTGAAAATAAAAGTCTTAAAATAAAAGAAGAAAATAAGAATTTATTTTCAAAACTTGATTTGACTTTGCAAGAGAAGGTTGAGATTTCAAATGAAAGGGACTCAATGAAATTCCAATTTGAACTTGCTCTTAATGAAAACAAAATTTTAAAGAATAAAAATAATTGTGATGATGTTTTGAAGAAAAATGAAGTTCTATCTTCAAAACTTGATTTTGTTTTAAAAGAAAATGATTCTTTGAAAAATAAAATTATTTCTATTTCAACAGAATTGGATTTGATTTCTAAGGAAAATAATTTCTTGAAAAATGATTTAGATTCCCATATTTGCCATGTTGCTATAGCTTCACCATCTAGTGTACCTATTGCATGCTCCACCTCTTCTTATATTATTGAAAATGATATATGTGCTTTAAAGAAGAGTGTTGATTGTTTGAGCTTCACTTTGAGCCATTGTGCCAAGAACCACACACGAGTGGAATCCATGTTTCGCAAGAAACAAGTTCCACATATACATGCATACAAACCACGGCATACACATGCTTCTCATGCTCACACACATGACACCATGTATACTGATGTGTACACATGTACACATTGTGGATGTAAGGGCCACCTTGCAAAGTTTTGTTATGATAGAATACATAATGTAAATTTTGCAAATAATTTGTTTGGGTTAGGAAAGATACTAACCCCCAAGGACCCAATAAAATATGGGTACCAAATTCACCCCTATTGTATTTGATGTAGGTGTGGGCTCTCACTTAACGTGAGGGCATTGGTGTCTTGATGATGGATACTTTTGTGCTTGATGGTCACTACTTTGGATGCATCACCTTCAAGGAAGTTTGGTGGGAGGACCACCATGGTTTGAAAACTTAGAGATTAACCCTAATGGTTTTGGTAACTATCTCTAGGTCCCATTTTGTTTACAATCTTTTAGATTATTCATTTAGCATGTCATATTTTAATGCTCATTATGTTATATGTCAAGATAATTAGATTTATGACATACATGTATAGTAATTGGGATACACCCAAGTTCATATGGATCCATATATTGTGTTCTCACTATAGTTTAGCTATTGTGTATATCATAACTCTAAAACATGTGCATCTATCTTAATGATCATGTTTGATTTTTGCACTTTATGTTTTGATTACATATTTAAGATGTAGTTTTCATTAAAACTTGTGTATATACTTGTACAACTAATGAGCCACATTTGATTTTTGTATGTTTGTGCGTAATTGCTCATTTGCACCCATTAGATGTACTAGTATAACCTAGTTTTGATTATTCGTGCATTTTGACTTGTATTCCCTATTTTTGTGCATGTATTCATAGATATGTGTTTAGCTTCATGTATATGTTAATTTTATTTAAAACTTTAAGATATACATGTATACCCTTGAGTCACTTGCTTTTCATGCAAATTCTATTATGGACTCATTTGTATTTGATATGTATGTATACTTTTAGTTTTAACTAAATATACATATACCTTAAAGTATATTTAGTTTTGATGATTTTATGATTTTGGTAAGGAATTTCATATGAGCTCCATTGTCTATTTTCATGATTATGCTTTCACATAATTTTGTACACTTATAGTACTTGATGTTTTCTCATGACTTTATTTTCATGAGTCTTATATGTACTTTATAGTCTTTGAGTGTTAATTGTTGAGTGATTTTCATAATTTCATGGATATATTCTTGTTCTATTCCTTATTTGAAGGACTTCATACTAGTTTTTAAGATTATTATAAAACTAGTTGCGTATTTTTTCATTTTGGAAGAGTTTTCGATTATGTTAAAATTATTTTCAAATCCTATTTTTAAAAACCCCTTCCTTCTAAGGGCGGTTGGATGGGCAACTATGCCTTGTATGCTCTTATTGAAAATCTATTTAAAAATGTGCATGAATAGGGTGGTAGGTATGAGTTATACACTTGATTCTCATTATATTTTCAATTGGTATCATAATTGATATTTTAATATTTGTATACTCAGATTTGTGTTTTCTATGTATGTATGCTTCAAACTTCAAAATAGTATAAATTTCGATTGGTATTTACATTTTTCATATATATATATATATATATATATATATATATATATATATATATATATATATATATATATATATATATATATATATATGAGAAAAATGTATATCAGCTGACGGTTGAGAGACCCTCTTAGCCTGCGGTGACGTGGAACATTATTAGCCACACTAGAAAGGATGACCCGCCTACCGAAATAGTTGAAATTACTAAATAGCCCTGCTGTAAAAGACAGTAGATCTGTATAATTTATTATAATTTTATATTTTCTGACGTTACTCAATTTTGTCACAATTATCTTTTATAACTGCGGCCAAACTGCAAACATTTTTTTATCAAATCACGAAACTAATTTGAATGCTTCTTTATTATTTTTTTTTGTTATCTGATTAGAAATTTAATGATTTTTTAATATAGTCGCACTTTACTTTTTTTTCGCATGTAATGTATAAATTATAATTTTTTTTTACATATTGAATTAGGACAAGGACTGCGACTATGATCGCAGTGCTTAACGAGAGCAAGTCGTGATACTGCGACTATGGTCGCAGTACTCACGACAGCATTTTTTTTGGGTGAGTTTTTTTGCTAAGTTATATGTAATAACGGTGTCTAAGGACTGATACTATAGTCGCAGTTTACGTATGGTTTATATGTTTGATCTTCACTGTAACTTATTGCATGCGAAGTAGGACTGCGACTATGGTCGCAGTGTTTTAGAACAACAGTCGCAATTTCTAATTTGTGATATACAGTGAAATATACAGTGAAATATACTGATTTGAGAGGATTGCGATGATGTTCGCAGTATTATCTGTTCATATAATTTATTTTTGGACTGCGACCATGGTAGCTGTTTATAACTTTATTGAATGCAAAACGATCAAACTATTTATGACTGGACAGCGACTGTGGTCGCAGTTTGATATGTAAAAAGACTGCGACTTTGGTCGCAGTGCTGAAGGAGGTCGCAGTGCTGTACGATAACATATTTTCGTCTGTTATTTTTTATGTTATAAGGAATGCGACTATGGTCATGCGTGATATAAAAAAGTTTTTGTTATACTATGACTGCGACTAGTGTCGCAGTCGTCATTTAAAATTGAAAGTTATTTTGTATTAAGTCTGCGACCATGGTCGCAATGATTGAAAGTTTTATTATATTATGACTGCGACTATGATCGCGGAATTTATAAAACGGTGAGAATTCTATTACAGAAGGCATGCTTCTGTTTATTTCACATTATGTTCATCCAATTTTTTTCTATTATATTTTTGATGTAGTAGAATTACGAATTTTATAACTGTAGATATATTCAACTGAAAATTATTTTAGGTAATTTTTGTTTGTGGATGAGTTTATGGAAGTTAAGAAGTAAAAATGGGGTATTTTTATCATTTTGATTCACGAATGTTTAGGCGGAATTTTTTTATTTTTTTTGGCGCCTACACTCTGCGGCCGATCTGTGGCATATATTCAGCCACGTCACCGCGGGCTGAGAAACTCTCTCAGCCGTCGGCTGAGGTACAGTAACCCCTATATATATATATATATATATATATATATATATATATATATATATATATATATATATATATATATATATATATATATATATATATATGATTATGCTTAAAATATCTTTACATCTTAAAGCACAAATTATTTTTATGCTAAACTTGATTTAGTCCTTAATGACAATTATTTTTCAATTGGTATCTTATGAAAGCTTATGCATCCTTTTTATTGATATTTCATAAAGGGGGAGAAAAACACTTGTTTTATCTTTCAATCGGTTTTATTTTCATTTGATATCTTACTCCCATTCCTTGTGATGAAAAATACTTTATTTTGCTATATGCTAACATTTTCAATATTGGTATCAATAACCTTAAATTGGTATTATTCTAAATTTGGTATCCTTATTACAAAATGAGTTGTGTTTACTCAAAAATTTAGTTTTTACTTTCAATTGGTATCAAAATTTACTATATATATTTCAATTGATATCAAAAACATACAATATTTCATTTTCTATTTGTATCAAAAATTTACAAGATATTTTAAATTGGTATCTTTTGGTATCTTAAAAATTTTGTTTATTTTCAATTGGAATCATAAATTGGTATCATAAGGTTTCGATATATACCTTTATCATAAATTGATATATTTTTCAATTGGTATTGTTTTGATATGTATTACTTATATGCAAGGGAAGCTTAACATCTTCTCTATATATAAATTCATGTTGAGTGTATCTCATATTGAGGAGCTTGACCTCGCTTCTCTATGTCTTACACGTGTGTAGGGGGAGCTTCACATCTCCTTTCATGCATTGTATATTATACTTTATGTGGTTAGCGTTTAGTCATCTCTTTTCATATAAATGCATGTATGTAGGGGGAGTTAACTTTATGTCTCTCTCTTCATGAATATATATCGCATATATATCTTTATTATTTGATTTGACAAAAAGGAGGAGAATTTTTTTTAGAGTTTATTTATGCCCCTTTGTTGATTATTTGACAAAATGGGGGAGAGAAATTTGGAGATTATATATGCATGTTTATTTTATTTCCTTGTTTTATAAAAAAAGGGAGAGAAGAATTTTGAGAGTTTTATATATGCATGTTTCTTTTCTTGTTTATTGCATATATGTGTTGTTTTGTTTATGAGCATTCATTGCATATCTTTATGTTTATTGCTATGCATGAGTTAAGGGGGAGCTTCTATGAAGCTTAACTTTAATCCATGCATATATAACTCCATGAGTTTTGTCATCATCAAAAAGGGGGAGATTGTTGGCCCAGGGGCCCTTCACTCTAGTTTTGATGATGATTAACTAATGTAGTTATAATTTACTAATAATCTTGTGTTTAAATAGTTTCAGTGATTGATCAAGATATTAGTAGGTGTTGGCCCAAAAGGTTACACTCTCCATTTGTTTAAAGTTTTGATGATGACAAAACAAATAAGAGCTATTTGGTACTAATAAGTTTGTTTAAGATAAGTTTCAGGTTAGTACCATATTTGGAGGCCATTGCTTAGCTATTGCAAGAACTTCTAGGTTCATGAAGCAAAGAAGGCATTTTGCACATCAAGGAAGGAACATAGAAGAGAAGGCTCTAGCAAGGCATTGCATGGCTCAAGACTTCAAGATTGCTCAAGATAATTCATTAGATTTGTTTCTAGTTTTATAGTTTTGTTAAAGAATAGTGAATAGGTTTGAAGCTCTATCACACACGTTTTTGCGCACATCTGTTTTCAAAAACATTTCCTATAATATGTACAAAATATTTTTGTATACAATCTTCTGGCTACAAACTCATTTGTATGTTTTATATATATCTCTATTCAAAACTACTGTTTAATTTTAAATTTCCTTTAAAATTCTGTTTTTATTTTGGCCTTTGACCTGAGCCGGTCGACCGTCCGGTCGGCCGACCCTGTGTCAGGTCAAGCGGTCGACCGACCCAGTCGACCGAGGTTCTGGCAGCAGTGCGTATCCGTGTGCATGTTTCACGGTCGACCGGGCGGTCGACCGAAACCTGCCTGACTGCAAGACGTTTGCTCTGTGTATTTTTCGGTCGACCGTGCGGTCGACGAGAGTGCCGGCAACGACTCTTATTTTTGTACTTCGATCGACCGGCCGGTCGACCGAGTGTGCCGTTTGAACAGTAACGGCTAGTTTTCTGAGCAGATTTGTTTTTGTCTTTTTCTTTTTAAAAAGGGTTTAAATGATATTTACTGATCCTAATACTTCCAAATTGGCCTTAAGTGAGTTTTATTCTAACCCTAGCCCTCTACTATAAATAGGGGTGTTTAGGGAGAGGTTCATAACAAGAAAAATTTGCAAAAGTTTTCAAAAGTTTAAGGCATTCAAAAGAGCTTTGTTTCTTGGTTTTGTGCTGAAAATTCTCTCTCATTTTTTGAAGTGTTTTCAAGAACTCTCTGATTTCTTTTTCTTTTCTCCTTACTCACAAGAGCTTCATTCCTACTCATTGTTCTACAAGGATTTTTATAATGGAAGAGAGTTTTGCAAAAGAGAGTTTGTGGTCTTTTGACTACCAAGAGAGAACTTGTACTTGAGATTGTGGAGTTGGGTACTCCGGTGTATTTGTAACATCTTTGTGAAGTTATAGTGGTTAGAAATCCTTCAGGGGAAGGCGGGGACGTAGAGCTGGGTGCTCGAACCTCGGAAAAATTCTCGGTGTTTGCGTTGGTTTACTTGCTCTTACTTCTTACTTTACTTTCATTACTCTTATTACTTGCTCTCAATCTTCATTGCAATATTCATTTTTTCATTCATCTTGTCAATCATAGTCCCATACAATAAGGTTGCATTGCGCACCTCTAACTCATTTCAAGAGGAATCAGGAGGAAGGAGTTCAGAACCCTTTACGGGGCATTCGGCTCTTAGTCTTGTTTTGGGCGATTGTTGCATCATATTTTTAAATTATGCATTGATTAGCATTATCACCTATTCACCCCCCCCTCTAGGTGATTTTCAATTGGTATCAGAGCTTGGACTCTAGGTTTGGCTTAACATCCTTAGAGAGATCCTTAAAATATTGTTAATCAACATTTGCATTCATCCATTCATTCACTAGTAAACATGGCCGATAACATCAAAACTCCTCCTAAATTTGATGGACTTAATTTTCCTATTTGGAAGGTTAGGATGACTATCTTTTTGTAATCCTTAGGTAGCTTAGTAGCTAAATTCTTGACCAAACCCTATGTAGTACCCGATAGTGATGAGAGCACATGGACCGACTTTACCTTTAGAGAATATGAGGCTAACTCCAAGGCCCAAAATTCCCTTCTAACCGCCTTGAATGAGGACGACCTTACACGGGTAATACATTGCCAATCCGCCTATGAGATTTGGCAACATTTGTTGGTCACACACGAGGGGACTTCACAAGTTAAGAAAGTTAAGATAGATCTCTTAATGTCCCAATATGAATATTTTAAAATGAATGATGATGACACCATTGATTGCATGATTACAAGGTTTACAAAAATCACCAATGCTCTTTCTTCTTTAGGTGATGATATCTCCAATGACCAAAAGGTGCGAAAAGTGATTTGGGCTCTTCCTTCATCATGGGAGATAAAGGCCACCACCTTGAAAGAATTGAACGACAAGGATGAAATGGACCTCATTAGTCTCATTGGGAACTTAAAAACCCATGAGATGGAAAAGAAGGCAAGAGAAGAGGCCGCTCTGCTAAAGAAGAAGTCCATAGCCTTCAAGTCTTCATCCACTCTTGAGGACGACGAAGAAGATGAAGAAGAAGATGAGGAGCTCTCCCTTCTTGTGCGAAATATCAAAAGGATGTACCGGAAGAACAAGCTCAACTTCCGAAGAAAATTTGAAGGTAAAGAGGAGAGAAGAATTATTTGCTACAATTGCCGAAAGCCTGGACATATCATGGCGGATTGCCCAGAGTTCAAGAAGAAGATGACTTCCTCCTTCAAGCCAAAGAAGCCGGTTGAAAAGAAAGCCTACAAAGCCACATGGGATTCGGAAAGCGAATCCGAAGACGAGGTGGACACGGCGAACATGTGTTTCATGACAAACACACCAAAGGTAACCCCACAACCTCTTGATGAAGATGATGAATTAAGCAAAGAAGTTATTGTACATGCTTTTGTTGAACTCTCCGAAACTTATGATAATAAAAAGATTGAATGCTCTAAATTAGAAAAGGATGTTGCTTTTCTTAAAAATCAACTTGCTATTATTTCTAGAGAAAAAGATGAAATTTCCTCCAATCTCATTTCTACTCAAAATGAATTTAATGCTTACAAAGTTGAATGTAAAGCAAAATTTCCTAAGATTGATGAAAAAGAAATTTCTTCTCTAAAAACTAGAATTGTTGACTTTGAAAAGGTTTTGAAGGATTGTGCTTTTAACACTAAGAAAATTGAAGAAATGTTTTCTAAAAAACACACCTCTCATGCTAAAGATTATCATGTTAAGATTTCTCATGCTCACACTTCACACCACAATCATGCTAAATCCACACATGCTCACAAGTCTCACACTCACTATGCTTTTAGATATGGTAGAGTGTATAGATGTACTTATTGTGGTAAAAATTGACATTTGGCTAAATTTTGTTATGACCAAGTAAATAGATCAAATAATCTTATTTGGGTTCATGGCACTAACTCTTTAGGACCCAAGAAAATGTGGGTACCAAAATCAAGTCCTAAATTATTTGATGTAGGTACACACCAAGACTCCAAGACGTAAGGAGCGGTGGTACCATGATAGTGGTTGTTCAAGACACATGACATGGGACGTCAATAACTTTACAACCCTATCAAGGTACATGGAAGGTGGCACCGTCACCTTCGGGGATGACTCCAAGGGAACTATCATCGGTATAGGTAACATTCAAATTGGTGCATCTCCTATTAAAGAAAATGTAGCTCTTGTTGATGGTTTGAAGCATAACTTGCTTAGTATTAGTCAACTTTGTGACCGTGAACTTAAAGTTGTTTTTGATGATTCTTCTTGCAAGATTTTTTATGTTAAAACCTATGATTGTATTCTCACCGGTTTTCGTGACAATAATGTTTATATCATTGACATGCTTAATTTAGATTGTTCTACTAAATGCTTGAATGCTTTTGATGAAAATTCTTGGCTTTGGCATAGAAGATTAGGACATGCATCTTTTGACCATCTTTCTAGGATTAATTCTAAGGAATTAGTGAAGGGTATACCTTACTTGAAGTTTGAGAAAGACCGCATTTGTGGTGCGTGCTAACTTGGGAAACAAACCAAGTCTTCCTTCAAACCAATCAAGGATATCATGTCAACTAGACCATTAGAATTAATTCATATGGATCTTTTTGGACCAACTAAAACTAAAAGCTTAAATGGTAGTAGATTTGCATTTGTTTTAGTTGATGATTTTTCCCGTTTTACTTGGGTTTTCTTTTTAGATCACAAAGATCAAACTTTTTCTCATTTCAAGATTTTTCGAAAAGGGTTGAAAAAGAAAAAGGTTTTTCGATTTTGAAAATAAGGAGTGATAGAGGTGGTGAGTTTGTTAACCAACTCTTCATGACTTATTGTGATGAAAAGGGAATCAAGCATGAAATGTCATGTCCTAGGACTCCACAACAAAATGGAGTTGTAGAAAGAAAAAATAGAACACTTCAAGAGATGGCTAGGACCATGATAAGTGAATATGACCTCCCTCAATATTTATGGACCGAGGCCGTAAACACCGCATGCTATATTTCAAATCGTATTTATTTATGTAAGAATTCTTCCAAAACATCTTTTGAAATGTATCATTCTAGAAAACCAAATGTTGCATATTTTAAAGTTTTTGGATGCAAGTGTTTTGTTTTGAATACTAAAGATAACTTGGGTAAATTTGATGCTAAGGCTTATGAAGCAATCTTTGTTGGATATTCTACTACTAGCAAATCTTATAGAGTATTCAATAGATCTTCACTTACTATTGAAGAATCCATGCATGTTAAGTTTGAAGAATCTAATGTGGCTGTTGAGAATGTTGTAGAGATTGACCCATTAGGTGAAGACATGGAGAGACTATCCTTGAAGGACTCACCCGCTCAAGAAGAAAAGCAAGAATCCATTGGTGATGTTCTAGAGGATGAAGAGGAAAACTCTCAACCGCTTCCCAAAGCTTAGAGATATGCTACAAATCATCCCAAGGAGCTCATCTTAGGTGATGCATCTAAAGGGGTAACAACTCGCTCCAAACTCCATGACTTATGTGGTAATTTTGCTTTCATTTCTCATTTTGAACCCAAAAGCATCCTCGAAGCCGAGGCGGACTCATATTGGTTGCTAGTCATGCAAGAGGAACTCAATCAATTTGAGCGCAACCAAGTTTGGCACCTTGTTCCTAGGCCCTACGATAGACTAATAATTGGTACTAAGTGGATCTTTAGAAACAAGATGGATGAGTCCGATAATGTTATTAGGAATAAAGCTAGGTTAGTGGCCCAAGGTTACACTCAAGTTGAGGGAATTGACTTTGAGGAGACCTTTGCACCCGTAGCACGGCTTGAAGCCATACGGATGACACTAGCTTTTGCATCTTTTAAAAATTTTAAACTTTTTCAAATGGATGTGAAAAGTGCATTTTTGAATGGTTTTATAAATGAAGAAGTTTATGTTGAACAACCTCCCGGTTTTGTTTATCATGTTCATCCTAATTTTGTTTTTAAACTTGATAAAGTTTTGTATGGATTGAAACAAGCTACAAGAGCTTGGTATGAAAGGCTTTCTAGTTTTCTCATTTCAAATGATTCTGTCAAAGGTAAAGTAGACACAACTCTTTTTACTAAGCATGTTGATAATGACACTTTAATTGTGCAAATTTATGTTGATGATATAATTTTTGGATCTTCTAATGAGTTTTTATGCAAGGAGTTTGAAAAGGTTATGCAATGTGAGTTTGAAATGTCTTCCATGGGTGAATTGAATTCTTTCTTGGACTCCAAATCAAGCAATTGCAAGATGGAACTTCATATATCAAGCCAAGTACGCAAAGGAACTCGTAAAGAAGTTTGGACTTGAAGACTCTAAAGTTTTCAACACTCCCATGGCAACTACAACCAAGCTTGATAAGGATGACCAAGGTAAAAATGTTGATATTAAATTGTATAGGAGCATGATAGGTAGTCTTTTGTATTTGACGGCAAGAAGGCCAGACATAATGTTTAGTGTGTGTCTTTGTGGTAGATTTCAATCGTGTCCCAAAGAGTCTCATCTTATTGCGGTAAAACGCATTATTCATTATATTAAGGGCACAATTGGAATGGGTCTTTGGTATCCGAAAACCGGAGATTTCTCAATGACGAGTTATTCGGATGCCGACTATGCGGGTTGTAGAGTAGATAGAAAGAGTACTAGTGGGACATGTCAATTTCTTGGTAATTGTCTTGTTTCATGGTCCTCTAGGAAACAAAATTCCGTAGCTCTCTCAACCGCCGAGGCGGAGTATGTTGCCGCGGGGGCTTGTTGTGCACAAGTCCTTTGGATGAAACATTCTCTCCTTGATTATGATTTGCATTATAACCATATAAAAATATTTGTGATAATACTAGTACTATACATATGACTAAGAATGCAAATCAACATAGTAAGACCAAGCACATTGAGATTAGATATCACTTTCTTAGAGATCATTTTGAGAAAGGAGATATAGATATTGATTATGTTTCTACGGATTTGCAACTTGCCGATATTTTCACTAAACCACTTGATTTTGCTAGATTTTCTTTCATATGTGGTGAACTTAATGTTTGTGTTATTGAATAAAATTGTTTTCTTAACCCTTTTTGATGTATGACAAAAAGGGGAGAATGAGTTTATGTATGGAAATATGAGTTCATATGGTTTTGGTTCCATATGAGTTTATATATGTTTTTAGTTTTGATGTGTTTTCATGAATTCTTGTAATTTGAGTTTAAGTGTTTTGCAAGTGTTTTATATATTTCATGATTTATGGTTTTTGGTTTCATGATGTTTACTTGCAAATTACAAATTACAATATTTTTCTTTGTTTAATATAGCATAATTTGAGGGGGAGTTTTCTCCTCCCCTATATTTTTGTTTATAGCCTATTTGTTTTGTCATCATCAAAAAGGGGGAGATTGTTGGCCCAAAAGGTTACATTCTCCATTTGTTTAGAGTTTTGATGATGACAAAACAAATAAGAGCTATTTGGTACTAATAAGTTTGTTTAAGATAAGTTTCAGGTTAGTACCATATTTGGAGGCCATTGCTTAGCTATTGCAAGAACTTCTAGGTTCATGAAGCAAAGAAGGCGTTTTGCACATCAAGGAAGGAACATAGAAGAGAAGGCTCTAGCAAGGCATTGCATGGCTCAAGACTTCAAGATTGCTCAAGATAATTCATTAGATTTGTTTCTAGTTTTATAGTTTTGTTAAAGAATAGTGAATAGGTTTGAAGCTCTATCACACACGTTTTTGCGCACATCTTGTTTCCAAAAACATTTCCTATAATATGTACAAAATATTTTTGTATACAATCTTCTGGCTACAAACTCATTTTTATGTTTTATATATATCTCTATTCAAAACTACTTTGTTTAATTTTAAATTTCCTTTAAAATTCTGTTTTTATTTTGGCCTTTGACCTGAGCTGGTCGACCATCCGGTCGGCCGACCCTGTGTCAGGTCAAGCCGGTCGACCGACCCAGTCGACCGAGGTTCTGGCAGCAGTGCGTATCTGTGTGCATGTTTCACGGTCGACCGGGCGGTCGACCGAAACCTGCCTGACTGCAAGACGTTTGCTCTGTGTATTTTTCGGTCGACCGTGCGGTCGACCGAGAGCCGGCAACGGCTCTTATTTTTGTACTTCGGTCGACCGGCCGGTTGACCGAGTGTGTCGTTTGAACAGTAACGGCTAATTTTCTGAGCAGATTTGTTTTTGTCTTTTTCTTTTAAAAAGGGTTTAAATGATATTTACTGATCCTAATACTTCTAAATTGGCCTTAAGTGAGTTTTATCTTCTAACCCTAGCCCTCTACTATAAATAGGGGTGTTTAGGGAGAGGTTCATAACAAGAAAAATTTGCAAAAGTTTTCAAAAGTTTAAGGCATTCAAAAGAGCTTTGTTTCTTGGTTTTGTGCTGAAAATTCTCTCTCATTTTCTGAAGTGTTTTCAAGAACTCTCTGATTTCTTTTTCTTTTCTCCTTACTCACAAGAGCTTCATTCCTACTCATTGTTCTACAAGGATTTTTGTAAGGGAAGAGAGTTTTACAAAAGAGAGTTTGTGGTCTTTTGACTACCAAGAGAGAACTTGTACTTGAGATTGTGGAGTTGGGTACTCCGGTGTATTTGTAACATCTTTGTGAAGTTATAGTGGTTAGAAATCCTTCAGGGGAAGGCGGGGACGTAGAGCTGGGTGCTCGAACCTCGAAAAAATTCTCGGTGTTTGCGTTTGGTTTACTTGCTCTTACTTCTTGCTTTACTTTCATTGCTCTTATTACTTGCTCTCAATCTTTATTGCAATATTCATTTGTTTTCATTCATCTTGTCAATCATAGTCTCATACAACAAGGTTGCATTGCGCACCTCTAACTCATTTCAAGAGGAATCAGGAGGAAGGAGTTCAGAACCCTTTACGGGGCATTCGGCTCTTAGTCTTGTTTTGAGCGATTGTTGCATCATATTTTTAAATTGTGCATTGATTAGCATTATCACCTATTCACCCCCCTCTAGTGATTTTCATTTTCAGTAGGGTTTAGCTTCAACAAAGAAGTTTAGGGCTATCACGTGTTGATTCAAGAACTCGCGCGTCAAGATTGCATCTAGCACTCGGTTGGAGTCAAGCTCGTTGGATCGCGTTTGGATTGAGTCGGCTTGAAGATAAGAAGACCTCAGATTGTTTAGTTTAGATTGTGTTTAGATCTTGTGTAAAAATTAGATAGTGTTGATATGCTCAAGTTCACACACAAAAGTTTAAAGTTTATTGGCTTTAGTTTTCGGTTTAACCGGTTTTGAATTTCATATCAAAAATATAGATATATATTATATGCATAATGGATTCTATCCATATACAATATGCTTCAAATTTGTGTAAATATCATGTTTTATATTTACATAAGTTTTGGAGAAAACAGTTTTCCATTTCAAAAATCCAAGTTTTGGAAAATACCTATTTTGGTTTAAAGCCTAATTTCTATATCACAAAAATTGTTCAAATTATTTATAATATGTGTTGAATTTTAGTCACACATATTTATATTTCAAAGATCTTAAAAGAACTTATTTTTGTGAAATTTATGTGATTTTATGGGATTTTATGGAAGTTAAAAAGATAAGTTTTTAATCCCTATAAAAACCCAGCCAGACTGACTGGCGGTCGACCGGACCGGTCGACCGATGTGCACAAGACGTACACAAAGGCCAGTCTATTCGGCCGGTCGACGCCCGGTCGACCGACTGAAAACACCCCACTCTCGGGTGGGGGTCGGTCGACCGTTGGCTTTGGCTCGGTCGACCGGGCGTCGACCGGAGGCACAACGGTCATAAATATGATCGTTGCGTCGGTCGACCGGGCGGTCGACCGGAAGGGCATTTCTGATCTTTCCTGGCTACCAACGGGCAGATTTTTAAGAGGGTATAAATACCCATCTCTTGAGCTGCTTTCTTCATGATTTTTGAGAGCAAAATTTCCTATCTTTCCTAGTGTTTTTACAGCAAGATTTCAAAGAGTTTTTGGGCTACAAAGTTTTTTTTTTATTCATTTTAAAGGGTTAGAAAAATCAATGGAAAAGAGAAGTCTTTGGGAATTTTTTGTTCTTCATTTCTATTTTATCCTAGTAGTTTTTTCAAGTATTTTCTTTGTGATTTTGATTTTCAAACTCTTTATTTTCTCACACTTGAGCTATCTATCTATCTTATCTATTAGGATCTTATTTTGTGAGAAAATTGGTTTGTGATTTGTTGAGACCACCAAGTGTTGTAATCCTCTTTACTTTGTGTTTGTGATATATGTAGAGGTGATTGTGGTTGGTTTGGCTTAGTGCCTTTATCCCTCTATGTGTAGAGGTGATCTTTATTTGGCTTAGTGCCTTATCCCTCTAGTGAGATGTGATTGTTGTTGTGTCTTGCCTCTTGTGTAAAGGTTGTGTTTGTTGGAAAGAGGAGTTGTATACACCAAAATTGTATTACCCAAATCCTCAGTGGAGGTTCCCTGTGTGGGAAGTCCTGTGTGGACGATATAGTGAAAATCTTTTTATGTGAAGGCGGGGACGTAGAGCAGTGGCTCGAATCTCAAACATGTCTTTGTGTTTGTGATTGATCCTCTATCTCTTAACTCTCTCTCTTTTATATCTTGCATTGATTCATATTTCTCATATCATATTTGCTTGGTGTTGTTTGTGTGCCTCACTTGTGTTGAGCTAAGAGAGCTTTACATAGCACCTTAACTCTTATTTAGAGAAATTTAGAGGAGATAGTCCAGAGCCCGTCACTGAGAATTCGGCTACACTCTTTGGTCACACTAAGTGTGTTATAATTAGTTGTTAATTTCGCATCATTTGTCATTAGATTAGCAATACACCTATTCACCCCCTCTAGGTGTACTTATAATTGGTATCAAAGTCTATGTTCCTCATATTAGGTTTAACCACCTAGGAGTGAGATCTTGGTTAGCTAATCTAATATTGCATTTGCACACATATAATTTACACTCATGGATTACATGACCCCTCCTATGTTTGATGTTTCTAACATCGACGTATGGAAGCTTAAGTTGAGTATGTACCTAAAAATCCTAGGTATGCATGTTTACCTCGATACTACTAAGAAATCCTATTTTGGTAATAACAAGTATATTGAGGCCAATGCACAAGCCCTAATGGCACTTAGAAACACATTAAGCAAAGAATATTTGTCTATGATTTCTCATTGTGATTTCATTTTTGTAGTGTGGAACACTTTGACCGCTCCCGCGCTACAAACGATAAAATATGTGGAGGAGAAATCTAGTGGAGGAGATCCGAACAACCTTGCTACATTTTCCAAGGGAATGAGTGCCTTGAGGTAAACTCAAATACTCAACTAGATGATAGTGCAATTTCTTCTAGTGATGACTTATATGGATGCCGATATTTTAAATGAAGAACTATCTATTGTATGTGAAAACTTACTTGAGAAATATAAAGTTTTGAAAAAGAAAAGTCTTAAAATAAAAGAAGATAATAAGAATTTGTTTTCAAAACTTGATTTGATTTTGCAAGAGAAGGTTGAGATTTCAAATGAAAGGGACTCATTGAAATCCCAACTTGAACTTGCTCTTAATGAAAACAAAAATTTAAAGAATAAAAATAAGTGTGATGATGTTTGAAGAAAAATGAAGTTTTATCTTCAAAACTTGATTTTGTTTTAAAAGAAAATAATTCTTTGAAAAACAAAATTACTTCTATTTCAACAGAATTGGATTTGATTTCTAAGGAAAATATTTTCTTGAAAAATAATTTAAATTCTCATGTTTGTCATGTTGCTATAGCTTCACCATCTAGTGTATCTATTTCATACTCCACCTCTTCTTCTATTATTGAAAATGATATATGTGTTTTAAAGAAGAGTGTTGATTGTTTGGGCTCCACTTTGAGCCATTGTGCCATGAACCATACACGATTGGAATCCATGTTTCACAAGAAATAAGTTCCACATATACATGCACACAAACCACGACATACACATGCTTCTCATGCTCACACACATGACATGTATACTCATGTGTATACATGTAGACATTGTGGACGTAAGGGCCACCTTATAAAGTTTTGTTATGATAGAGTACATAATGTAAATTTTGCAAATAAATTTGTTTGGGTTAGGAAAGGTGCTAACCCCAGGGACCCAATAAGGTATGGGTACCAAAATTCACCCCTATTGTATTTGATGTTGGTGTGGGTTCTCACTTGACTGAGGGTATTGGTGCCTTGATGGTGGATGCTTTTGTGATTGATGATCACTAATTTGGATGCATCACCTTCAAGGAAGTTTGGTGGGAGGACCATCATTGTTGGAGACTTAGATATTAACCCTAATGGTTTTGGTAACTATCTTTAACTTCTATTTGTTTACATCCTTTTAGATTATTGATTTTTAGCATGTCATGTTATAATGCTCATTATATTATATGCCATGATAATTAGGCTTATGACATGCATATATAGTAATTGAGATACACCCATATTCATATGGATCCATTTTTTGTGTTCTCACTATAGTTTAGCTATTGTGTATATCATAACTCTAAAATATGTGCATCTATCTTAATGATCATGTTTGGTTTTTGCACTTCATGTTTTGATTACATATTTAAGATTTAGTTTTCATTAAAACTTGTGTATATACTTGTACAACTAATGAGCCACATTTGATTTTTATATGTTTGTGCGTAATTGCTCATTTGTACTCATTAGATGTACTTGTATAACCTAGTTTTGGTGATTCATGCATTTTGACTTGTATTCCTTATTTTTGTGCTTGTATTCATAGATAAGTGTTTAGCTTCATGTATATGTTAATTTTGTTTAAAACTTTAAGATAGACATGTATACTCTTGAGTCAGTTGCTTTTCATGCAAATTCTATTATGAACTCATTTGTGTTTGGATATGTATGTATACTTTTAGTTTTAACTAACATACATTTACCTTAAAGTATATTTAGTTTTGATGATTTTCATGATTTGGTAAGGATTTTTATATGAGCTCCATTGCCTATTTTCATGATTATGCTTTTCACATAATTCTTATACACTCACATTACTTGATGTTTTCTCATAACTTTAGTTTCACGAGTCTTATATGTGCTTTATAGTCTTTGAGTGTCAATTGTTGAGTGATTTCATGATTTCATGGATATATTCTTATTCTATTCCTTACTTGAAGGACTTTGTATTAGTTTTCAAGATTATCATAAAACTAGTTGCGTATTTCTTCATTTTGGAAGAGTTTTCGATTATGTTAAAATTATTTTCAAATCCTATTTTTGAAAACCCTCCTTTTAAGGGCGGTTGGATGGGCAGCATGCCTTGTATGCTCTTATTGAAAATCTATTTAAAACATGTGCATGAATAGGGTGGTAGGTATGAGTTATACACTTGATTCTCATTATATTTTCAATTGGTATCACAATTGATATTTTTATATTTGTATACTCATAGTTGTGTTTTCTATATATGTATGCTTCAAACTTCAAAATAGTATCAATTTCGATTATTTTATTTTTTCATACATATATAGATGATTTGATTGTGCTTAAAATATCTTTACATCTTAAAGCACAAATTATTTTTATGCTAAGCTTGATTTAGTCCTTAATGACAATTATTTTTCAATTGGTATCTTATGAAAGCTTATGCATCATTTTTATTGGTATTTCATAAAGGGGAAAAACTCTTGTTTACCTTTCAATCGGTTTTATTTTCATTTGGTATCGTACTCCCATTCCTTGTGATGAAAAATACTTTATTTTTGTATATGCTAACATTTTCAATATTAGTATCAATAATCTTAAATTGGTATTATTCTAAATTTGGTATCCTTATTGCAAAATGAGTTGTGTTTACCCAAAAAATTTGGTTTTTACTTTCAATTGGTATCAAAATTTACTATATATATATATATATATATATATATATATATATATATATATATATATATATATATAATATATATATATATATATATATATATATATATATATATTTCAATTGGTATTAAAACATACAATGTTTTATTTTCTATTTGTATCAAAAATTTACAAGATATTTTAAATTGGTATCTGTTGGTATCTTAAAAATTTTGTTTAAAATTTTGTTTATTTTCAATTGGTATCATAAATTGGTATCATAAGGTTTCGATATATACCTTTATCATAAATTGGTATATTTTTTAATTGGTATTATTTTGATATGTATTGCTTATATGTAAGGGAAGCTTAACATCTTCTCTATATATAGATTCATGTTGAGCGTATCTCATATTGAGGAGCTTGATCTCGCCTCTCTATGTCTTACACGTGTGTAGGGGGAGATTCACATCTCCTTTTATGCATTGTATATTATGCTTTATGTGGTTTGGGTTTAGTCATCTCTTTTCATATAAATGCATGTATTGAGGGGGAGTTAACTTTACGTCTCTACTTTGCATGAATATATATCACATATATATCTTTATTGTTTGATTTGACAAAAAGGAGGAGAATTTTTTTTTGAGAGCTTATTTATGCCCCTTTGTTGATGATTTGACAAAAAGGGGGAGAGAAATTTGGAGATTTATATATGCATGTTTATTTTATTTCCTTATTTTATATAAAAAGGGGGAGAAGAATTTTGAGAGTTTTATATATGCATGTTTCTTTTCTTGTTTATTGCATATATGTGTTATTTTGTTTATGAGTATTTATTGCATATCTTTATGTTTATTGATATATATGAGTTAAGGGGAGCTTCTATGAAGCTTAACTTTAATCCATGCATATATAACTCTATGAGTTTTGTCATCATCAAAAAGAGGGAGATTGTTGGCCCAGAGGCCCTTCACTCTAGTTTGATGATGATTAACTCATATAGTTATAGTTTACTAATAATCTTGTGTTTAAATAGTTTCACTGAATGACCAAGGTATTTGTAGGTGTTTACCGTCAACAAAGGAGTTTTGGGGCTATCACGTGTTGATTCAAGAGCTTGCGCGTCAAGATTGCATCTAGCACTCGGTTGGAGTCAAGTTCGTTGGATCGCGTTTGGATCGAGTCGGCTTGGAGACAAGAAGACCTCGGTTTGTTTAGTTTAGATTGTATTTAGATCTTATGTAAAGATTAGATAGGGCTGATATGCTCAAGTTCACACACACACACACACACACACACACACACAAGTTTAAAGTTTTTGGTTTTGATTTTCGGTTTAACTGGTTAAGATTTCATGTCAAAAACATAAATATATATCTAATATGTATATTGGATTCTATCCATATACAATATGCTTCAAATTTGTTTAAATATCTTATTTTTTTATTTACATAAGTTTTGGAGAAAATGGTTTTCCATTTCAAAAATTCAAGTTTTAAAAAATACCGATTTTGATTTAAAGCCTAATTTCTATATCATAAAAATGGTTCAAATTGTTTACAATATGTGTTGAATTTTAGTCACACATATTTGTATTTCAAAGATCTAATAAGAACTTATTTTTGTGGAATTTATGTGATTTTATGAGATTTTATGGAAGTTAAAAAAATAAGTTTTTAATCCCTATAAAAACCCAGCCAGACTGACTGGCGGTTGACCGGACCAGTCGACTGGACCAGTGGTCGGTCAACCGGAGCGGTCGATTGATGTGCACAAGACGTGTACAAAGGCCGGCCTATTCGGCCGGTCGATCGACTGAAGGCACCCCACTCTTGGGTGGGGGCCGGTCGACCGTTGGCTTTGGCCCGGTCGACCGGGCGGTCGACCGGAAGGGCATTACTGCCCTTTCCTGGCTGCCAACGGGCAGATTTTTGAGAGGGTATAAATACCCATCTCTTGAGCTAGATTTTTCATAGTTTTCGAGAGCAAAATTTTCTATCTTTCCTAGTGTTTTTACAACAAGATTTCAAAGAGTTTTTGGGCTACAAAGTTTTATTTTTATTTATTTTAAAGTGTTGGAAAAATCAAAGGAAAAGAGAAGTCTTTGGAATTATTTTTGTTCTTCATTTCTATTTTATCCTAGAAGTTTTCCCAAGTATTTTCTTTGTGATTTCGATTTCCAAACTCTTTGTTTTCTTACACTTGAGCTATCTATCTATCCTATCTATTAGAATCTTGTTTTGTGAGGAAAATTGGTTTGTGGTTTATTGAGACCACCAAGTGTTGTAATCCTCTTTACTTTGTGTTTGTGATATCCCTCTTGTGTAGAAGTATTGTGGTTGGTTTGGCTTAGTGCCTTATCCCTCTAAGTGTAGAGGTGATCTTTATTTAGCTTAGTGCCTTATCCCTCTAGTGAGAGTGATTGTTGTTGTGCCTTACCTCTTGTATGGAGGTTGTGTTTGTTGGAGAGAGGAGTTGTGTACTCCAAAGTTGTATTACCCAAATTCTTAGTGGAGGTTCCCTGTGTGGGAAGTCCTATGTGGATGATATAGTGGAAATCCTTCTGTGTGAAGGTGGGGACGTAGAGCAGTGGCTCGAACCTCGAAACATATCTTTGTGTTTGTGATTGATCCACTATCTCTTAATTCTCTCTCACTTTTATATCTTGCATTGATTCATATTGCTCATATCATATTTGCTTGGTATTATTTGTGTGCCTCACTTGTGTTGAACCAAGAGAGCTTTACATAGCACCTCAACTCTTATTTAGAGAAATTTAGAGGAGATAGTCTAGAGCCCGTCACTGAGAATTCGGCTACACTCTTCGGTTACACTAAGTGTGTTGCAATTAGTTCTTAATTTCGCATCATTCGTCATTATATTAGCCATATACCTATTCACCCCCCTCTAGGTGTACTTACAGTTTTAACTCTAAAACAAGTAGAGATAAACACTTAGTAAGGTAGGAAAAACTAGCTTGAAATCTCTCAAAAATCTTATGGAAAACATCCCAAAACAGCCCCAATTTATAGGCCTCAAAAATATAGCCATTGGGGTCCAACTCAACAGGAAACCTGTTGTTGGTCGACCGCTCGGTCGACCGAGGCCTGGATACAGAGAGCATGCCAATCGACCGCCCAATCAACGGGCCAGATCCAGAGAGCAGAGCTCTCTGGTGGTCGACCGGGTCAGTCGACCAGCCCACCAGCTAAAATGGCTGTGCATGTTTGTGCACATCGGTCGACCGGACCGGTTGACCGACTTCTGTCTCGGTCGACCGGACGATCGACCGGCAGAAGGCCTGGTTACATCTTTTTAGGGATTAAAACTTGGTATTTTTATCTTCAATAAAATCCCATAAATTCTCATAAATTCTACAAAAATAAGTTCATTGATATACTTTGATATACAAACATGTTTGATTAAAAATCAACATATTACAAACATTTTGAAATATTTTTATGATATAGAAATTTTGCCTTAAACAAAAATCTGTATTTTTCAAAATTGATTTTTCCAAAACTTCTTCAACTACAAAAACAAGATATTTTAAACATTTTTGAAGCTTGTAGTATATGGATATGATCCAATACACATATGAGATGAAATATCCATATTTTTGACAATAAGCTCTAAAATAAGTTTTGATAAAACACATGTACATTTAGAAGCTTAAAACCAAATCCGTATTTTCTAAAAACAAAAAACTCTTTTATGAAAACACGTATAAATTTTTTGTGTGAGTGTATATGAACTTGAGCAATCCACCAACTAATCTATTATTTACATTTTATCTAAAAATAAAATCTTGACACTTACAAAACCCGACACAAGTCTTCTGAAAATTTTCTCTTAAAAATCTTCTTCTCCTTCTTGACTTGGTCCAAACCTTGATCCAAAGAGGTAGACTTCTCTTGAGTACTTGATGCAATCTTAATGCGCGAGCTCTTGAATCAACACGTGCAAGCTCCAAAACTTGACTTTAAATCCTTTGTTGAAGCTAAACATCAACTAAGATCTTGATCAAATATCTGAGACTTATTAAACATAAGATCATTAGTAGTATAACTACATGAGTTAATCATCATCAAAACTGGAGCGATGGGCCTTTGGGCCAACAATCTCCCCCTTTTTGATGATGACAAAACTGATGGAGTTATATATGCATGGATTAAAGATAAGCTTCATAGAAGCTCCCGCTTAACTCATGCATAGCAATAATCAAATAATATTCAATGAAGTTCATAAAACTAAACAAATATATATGCATAAATAAGGAGATAAACATGCATAAACTCACCAAATTCTTCTCTCCACTTTTTGCATAAACAAAACATTTATGCATAAAGAAGAAAATAAACATGCATATATATAAACTTTCAAAATTCTTCTCCCCCTTTTTGTATAAAACAAGGAAATGCATAAACATGCATATATAAACTCATCAAATACTTCTCCCCCTTTTTGTCAATTCATCAACAAAGGGGCGAAAACAAATCAAACAATAAAGATATATGAGATATACATTCATGAAGAAGAGAGACGTGAAGTTAGCTCCCCTGCATACATGCATTACATGAAGAAGGGATGACAAAACCCTAACTCACATAAAGCATGATATGCGATGTATAAGCGGAGATGTTAAGCTACTTCTACACACGTGTACCACATAAAGAAGAGATGTCAAACTCCTCAATACAAGAAACACTCAACATGAATCTATATATAGAAGAGATGTTAAGCTCTCCTTGCATATAGGCAATACACATTAAGAAATTTTGAAATCACTTTAAAATAAATTTTGAAATCTCTTAAGTCAACATAACAAATTTTGAGATACCATTTGTAAATAAACAAAATTTTAAGATACCAAAAGTAGATTTTTGATACCAATTGATATTGAAACATAGTAAATTTGATACCAATTAAAAGGTAAAATATGAAGTATATTTTGATAACAATTGAAATACCAATTGAAAATAATGCATAAGCTCATTAAGATACTAATTAACATTTAAAATTTAGTCAAACTTAGCATAAACATAATTTGTTCTTTAAACAATCAAGCACAATCAAAACATAGATATATGTATGAAAAAAATTGATATTATTTGAAATTTAAAACATACATATATAGAAAACATATATGAGTATGCAAAGATGAAATAACATGAACCTTATGTGTATAACTCATAACTATCCACCCTATTCATGCACATGTTAAAAAGATTTTAAATTTAGAGCAACAAGTCGCCCATCCAACCGCCCTTCAAGGGTAGAAGTTTTCAAAAATAAGATTTGAAAATAGTTGTATTTTGAAAACACTACCAAATGAAGAATAAATAACAAGTTTTAAGGTAATTTTTAAAAACTAGTAAAAATCCTTCAAACATGAAAACAAAGCATATATCCTATAAAGCATGCTAAAAATATAAGAGTTGACACTCGAAATCTATAAAGCTCAAAAATTCTCATGAAAATAATGTCATGAGTAAACAAATTAAATGTGAGTGCACAAGTATCATGTGAATAGAATTTTCATAAATATAGTCAATGAGGCTCAAAACAAACATGAAATTCTTTTGATCAAACAAATATGAAACTCTTAAAAATTTATTTTTCATTAAAATCAAGCTTCAAGGTATATGTATGTTCTATCAAAACTAACAATTTACATACATATCCCAAACACAAATGAGTCTATAATGTAATTTACATGAAGGCGAGTGACTCAAGGATATACATGTATATTTATTAGTTTTAGATAAGAATAACATATACATGAAGCAAAACAGATACAAAAATAGGGAAAACAACTGTAAATGAGAGAATCATTAAAACTAGGTTATACATGTATATGTAATGATTACAAATGAGCAATGAGGTAAAAACATGTAAGAATCAAATGTTGCTCACTACTTCTACAAGTATGGATACAGGTTTTAATGAAAACTACATCTAAACAAGTATTCACCATATAAAGCTCAAAACCAAATCATGCTAAAAATATTTATACAAAAGCATGTAAACTAAATGGGAGTTTAGAGATAGTTACCAAACTAAATGCATTATTCTCTAAGTCTCTAAAACATGGTGGTCCTCCCACCAAACTTTCTTGATAGTGGTGCATCAATTGTATGTTCATCTAGCCCATACATCCACCACCAAGACACCAATCCCCTCATATCATGTGAGAGCCCACACCTACATCAAATATAAGAGGTGAGGATTTTGGTACCCATTTTTTTTGGGTCCACGGGGGTTAGCATCATAAGGAACCCAAACATTTTTTTTGCAAAATTTGTAGAATTTAATCTATCAAAACAAAACTTTGCTAAATGGCCCTTGCGGCCGCAATGTGTACATTTGTACACTCTAACATGCACATGAGAATGAGTGTGATCATGATGTGCAAAGTGTGCATATGTGTGCCGTGGATGATGTGTATGAACATGTGAAGCTTGTTTCTTTTGAAACAAGATTTTCAATTTAGAGTGGTTAAATGCATAATTGCTCAAAGTTGAGCTTAAATAATTTATTCTATTTTTCAAAAATTGAATCTCATTTTTATCAATGGTGGCATGAAGAGCATGGCAAGAATAAGAATCAACAATCTTTTTCTTTTTAGAAATATTTTCCTTTTCTTTTGAAATAATTTTTCTTTTCAAATAGTTGTTTTCTTCCAAAGCAATTTCTTTTTCCTTCACAAAATTAATTTTATTCTTTAAAGAATTATTTTCTTCACAAATATCATTTAATTTAGAAAACGAGAAAATTCTCCTTTTTCAAAGCTTTATTTTCTTTTGAAACATTTTCAAGTTTATTTTGAAAAGAATCCTTTTCTTTTGAAATGGACTCATATTTATTTTTAATTTCTTATTATCCTTTTTGAGAAAATCATATTTTCAAGAAGTTGTTGACAAAATGTGGCAAGCTCATTATATGACATGTCAACATCCTCATCAAGCTCGAATTCAGAATTTACCTCAAGGGGGTTATCCCCTTGGACCATGTAGTATATGTTGGAAGCATCACTTCCATCATCCGAGTCGCTCCCCGCATAGTATTGCTTTTGTTCGCCAAGGGAGACTATAGTGTTCCATACTACAAAAGCAGAATCAAAATTAGCAACTCTAGATAAATATTCATCATTTAGGGTACTCTTTAATGCATGGATGGCTTTTGCATTAGCCTCTACATATTTGTCATTTAAACAATATGAATCTTTAATGGTGGCAAAATAAACATAAATACCTAGAGCTTTGAGGTATATTGACATCTTAACTTTCCAAGTTTGGATGTTAAGAATATCAAACATGGGAGGTGACATAAAATCCACGTGTGTGTAAACAAATATTGTGATTAGCTAAAATAAGGATTTTTAACTCTAAGTTGTTAGACCCAAATCAAGAGCACCAAGGTCTGATACCAATTGAAATCACCTAGAGGGGGGTGAATAGGTGACTAGCTAATCTAATGATTAATTAATACGAAATTAAAACTATTTAAGTAAACTAAAAACTATTAAGCTAAACACTAAGTATAACACAAGAGTGTAGCCGAATTCCCGGTGAAGAGCTCTAGACTATCTCCTCAAGATTCCTCTAGATTAGAGTTGAGATGTCGCTATGACTATCTTGGTTGAATACAAGTATGAGCAGACAATCCCAAGCATATAACAATTAAACACAAGATATATCAAGCATATAAAGAGATAAGCAATGTTAGCATACAAGATATAAACACAAGAGAGAGATAAGGAGAAAGCAATCGCAAACACGGGAGATTTATTTCGAGGTTCGAGCACCTTTGCTCTACGACCCCACCTTCAACACTATGAAGGATTTCTATTAGAATCGATCCCACCGGATCATTCGGTGCCGCAACACCTACAAACGAGTTCACACTAGGACTCCTTGGACTCACTAGTCCCTCTCTTGTTCCCGCAAGAACAACACACTCAAGCATACTAGCTTGCCCAGGCCGCACCTCTACACCGAGCTCCCACAAGAACTCGAAACAACACGAACCCGCAAGTTCGCCTCCTCAAATACAAGAATGAACACTTGGTGATCTAAACAATTTGATCATCTAAAATCACTCTCACAACAACTCTCCTATATGATGGATATAGCAATGGAAAGCTCAAGTATGTGTGAGAAAAACTAGGATGGATTTGTGGTGAAAAACTCAAGAAATCACTTTTGAAAAACACTCTTGATAAATTCTCCTTTTGATATGGAAGTTTTAGCTCTAAAATAAGTGGAGATAAACACTTAGTAAGGTAGGAAAAACTAGCTTGAAAACTCTCCAAAAATCTTATAGAAAACAGCCCAAAACCGTCCCAATTTATAGGCCTAAAAAATATAGCCGTTGGGGTCCAACTCAGCAGGAAACCCCTGTCGGTCGACCGACCAAGGGTCAGATTTCTAACCATTGTGCCACAGGTCGACCGCCCGGTCGACCGAGGCCTAGAAACAGAGAGCAGAGCTCTCTGCCGGTCGACCGCCCAGTCGACCGGGGCCAGATCCAGAGAGCAGAGCTCTATGGAGGTCGACCGGGTCGCTCGACCGGCCCACCAGCCAAAGTGGCTGTGCACGTTTGTGCACATCGGTCGATCAGATCGGTCGACTGACTTCTGTCACGGTCGACCGTCCGGCCGACCAGCAGATGGCCTGGTCACATATTTTTAAGGATTAAAACTTGGTCTTTTTATCTTCAATAAAATCCCATAAATTCTTATAAATTCTATAAAAATAAGTTCATTGATATACTTTAATATACAAACATGTTTTATTAAAAATCAAAACATATTACAAATATTTTGAACTATTTTGTGATATAGAAATTTTGCCATAAATAAAAATCTGTAATTTTCAAAATTGATTTTTTCAAAACTTCTCCAACTATAAAAACAAGATCTTTTAAACACTTTTCAAGCTTGGAGTATATGGATAAGATCCAATACACATATGAGATGAAAATCTATGTTTTTTTACAATAAGCTCTAAAATAAGTTGCTTAAAAATCAAAACAGTATTTTCTAAAAACAAAAAACTCTTTTATGAAAACACATATAAATCTTGTGTGTGAGTATATATGAACTTGAGTAATCCACCAACTAATCTATCCTTTATATTTTATCTAAAAATAAAATCTTGACACTTACAAAATCCTACACAAGTCTTCTGAAAATCTTCTCTTGAAAATCTCCTTCTCCTTCTTGACTTGGTCCAAACCTTGATCCAAAGAGTTAGACTCCTCTTGATTACTTAATGCAATCTTGATGCGCGAGCTCTTGAATCGATACGTGCTAACTCCAAAACTTGACTTTAAATCCTTTGTTGAAGCTAAACACCAACCAAGATCTTGATCAAATATCTGAGACTTATTAAATACAAGATCATTAGTACTATAACTACATGAGTTAATAATCATCAAAACTTGAGCGATGGGCCTTTGGGCCAACAACTCGAACTCAAAACAGATTCAGAAAAAAAACTGTGAAATTCGACATTAATCAATCTTCACGACGTATTCACGTCATAATCCTAACAATCTCCCCCTTGACTTGAATACGTCCAAGACCGAGAATAGTACCATGTTCCATGTGCTCGCATCCACGCACAATTAAACAAACTTGACTTCATATCCATCTAACTCCCTCTTCTCTATAACCCTCTCATGGGGTTCACATCTTGATTAGGTCAAATAAGTTTAGACTCAACCTGAACTTTATTACCCAATGATCTCCTTGATCTACACAAGATTTATAATAATGTTCTCCACTATAGGAGTGCCGATCTAGATTATCTTGTTGCGCGCCAAGTCCCAATCAATCTTTAGGGTACACCGGGACATCCGAGCTTGAACCCATCGTAGTCTCTGATTGTTTCACAACCATCGCTTTTGAAGCAGAGGATAACTGCAATCCACCACCTGTAACTTCTGAGCTTTGCAACACATACATATTGCGCGACACATTTGACCTAAAATTTTACATGGGCCTCTTTGAAAACTTTCATAAGATCACCTTTCGAACTGAAACAAAATCCTTCACTTTGGAGGACTCCAAGTGAGATGAAATTGTACCTTGAGTCAGGAACATGACGCATGACTTGAAGAGTGGTGATGCATCCATCATGAGGGTGAAACTGAACTGTTCATTCGCCAATCAGCTTGCTTGAAGCAAAATTCCCTATGAAGGCTTCTCCCCCTTGAACCGAAGTGTATGAAGAGAACATCTTTAAATAAGAACTGATATGCTGTGAATATCCAGAATCAATAATCTATCTATCTTTGTTACCATATGCTTTGTCTGTAACAGATAGAACATCGCACTGTTCTTCATCTCCTTCAACCAGTTCAGTGATATTAGCATCTGATTATTTCTTCTTTCGAAGCCAACACTCAGATCTAATGTGTCCCTTCTTGTGACAATAGTTGCACTTCAAACTCTTATATCTTAGGTTACCTGTGATACTTCCCTCATTACCGTTCTTCTCTCTTGAAATGTGAACTTGCCTGGAATCGACACTCTGAGACTCTCCCGTCAACTGGGTGTCAATTTTGTCCTTGTTGAGCAGATGCTCCTTGACCTCATTGACTTTGACTGTTGACTTGCCTCCATAGATGATAGCTTCCCTAAAGCTCTTATATGAAGAAGGTAAAGAATACAGTAATAGAAGTGCTTGATCCTCCTTCTATCTTAACCTCTATTTTATCAAGATCATTGATAATCGAGGAAAACTCTACAATGTGAAAATTGATAGGTGTACCTTCATGCATGCGGAGAAGAAAGAGATGCTGCTTCAGAATCAGCTGATTTGTCAATGACTTCTTCAGATAGTGCTCCTGAAGTCGCTCCAACAACGAGAACGCTGCTTTCTCTGAAGAAAATTCGTCCAACACTTCGTTCGTCAGACAATACTGAATAGCTCTCAAGGCTTTCTCATCCATCTCCTCTTAAGTTTCTTCCTTCATGTCTTGAGGCTTTTTCTCCCTCCCGAGTAGTGCTTTCTTCAACCCGCTCTGGGTAAAAATGGCGTTCATCTTAATCTACCACCTGCTGAAATTGATAACGCCATCGAACTTCTAAATATCGAACTTGATCGGATGCATCTTCACATTGACCTTGCTCTGATACCAATTATTGGTAAACAATTTGTATGCTCTGATACCAATTGTTGTGGTTTCAAGGTCGGAGGATGCCCCTACAACCGGATCGACTGGGGAGGCGCAGCGGATACGAACCACAGGATCTACTAAGTCAATTTGAAGAAAAGAAGAAGAAGATATTCCAAAGTAAATAGAAAGCCAACACATAATATAACATGGGTCCACCGATCAAACAGATCGTGTGTACATCCACGGGAGAAGGGGAAGAAACTTTATTAAAACTTTGGGGAGTACAATAAGAATTACTTACACCTCACGCTGAGAAGATTACAATCCTTTGATGGTCGCTAAGAACAGCGAACCCTTGTGGTTAAGCTTCTCCATGAATTTCTCATCTAAATTAATTACACTCTTAAAAATTACAAATTCATTGGATTCTCTTAGAATACATTGAAGGCCACCCCTAAGGGGTTATTTATAGACCATAGAACTCTCTCAGTTCTAAACAAACTCCTTCAATCAGAATAAAGGAAACTTGAATCCAACTCGGACTCAAAACAGATCCAGAAAAGGAAACTACCAAATCTGACATTAATCAACCTTCACGACGTATTCACGTTATAATCCTAACATTTAATTATATTAATAATGTAACCCCAATATTATTTTAATATTATATTAAAAATGCACCCAACATATAAGATAAGGACGGTAATATAAATATCTATTTCTTGTACAAATTCTTGAAAATTTCAGGTTAAAGATTCATAAACATACACCTCGTCCTGAAATCATCACGCAACAACACTTAAGCCCAAAGCCTAACCCAATTAAAATTCAGGCTCAAAACATAAGCCCAAGCCTAATTACAAATTATAAGGGTTAGGTTGAAACTAAGTTTAACCGGGTTAGATAGAGTTAAACTGGGTCAGGCATAGTCTAATTCCAGCACTACATGACAACAAAAATGGTCTTTTACGTCCATCTTATGGCGGTTTGAGTTGCAACCGACGTGCATCAAAAGGCGATGGTAATTTTGAAATTTGAGGAAAAATACACAATTTTTTCTTTGGACATTTCATGGCGGTTATTTTAATAACCGCCGAAATATATTATTTACGGTGGTTCTTTGAAGAACAGCCGTAAAAGTTCAAAAGGCGGTGGTATTTTTGAAATTTATTGAAAAAAATATACAATTTTACCCTTCAACTTTTATGGAAATTATTAGAATAACTGTCATTAAAAGTAACCGTTTAAGTCAGTTTTAAAAGGAACTGTCATGGAAGGCATTTTGAATCGATTTTGATCATGACGCATCAGAGATCCGTAGCTCAACACTGTTGGACTCTTTGTGTTATGCTTTCAAGTCATCTCTCTCCCCTCACCCCCGTCCATCAAGGCAAGTTCAATCTCTCTCTTTGTCTCTCTCTCCCCCTCATTCATCAAGGTGATCCCTCTCTCTCCCCCCTCGTTCATCAAGGCGAGTTCGATCACCAACGAGTTCATCAAAGTGATCTCTCTCTGCTTCGCCCTCACTCCGGGATCTGCAAGAGGGATTTCTCAAAGAAATTTTGGTCGGGGCTCTACCCCGGGAGGCAGGCTTCCCTTCCAACCCCACGACGGTCGATCCGCTTAATGACTCTACATGGGATGACAAATCATTCAAGGTAAGTTCATCTCTCTATTCCCTCATTCATTAAGGTGAGTTCATAAATTGTTTGATGAATTCAAATTTTGAGGCTGATTATGATATTTGTTTGATCTGATTTTGATCTAGCTGCAACTAAGAGAATGAGGTGATCTTCAGGCAGGGATGGAAGAGGAGGACGAGGGAATCACGAGAAAGACAAGGGATCACCAGCGGGAATAGACGAGGAGGATGAAGAGAGATCACATTAAAATTGTATTTTTTTTTTTTAAAATGAGGTGTTTTCACGGCAGTTTAAAGCCATTGTTGTTACCTTTCAGCTTAATACATCGCCTAGATGACAACGATTTTTGAACTGCCATCATTGCTTTTTAACGGCGATTTTAAACCCCCATTAAAATCCATTTCTGTTGCATTGCTAGTGCTAATTCTAGCTCCCATCAAAAGTTATACCTTTGAAAAAAACTTTGTTTATTGTGGTCTTTGAGTGATTTCAAGTAATTCTTACTAGTTCAGGATGACTAGTGACTGTCTTAAGTTCTCCCCTCTCCAAAATTAGTGCCTAGGGTTTTGGGTGAGAACCCCCCTCCTTGATCCACCGTCAATGGTCATTGTGCTTCCTCTCTTTGGCTTCCCTCCCTCCTCCTTACAACTCCACTCTAAATTTTAACATAATACCAAACACCACCTTCCTTTTCCTATGAAGTAGCGTCTTCAACGAGCTTTTCTTGCAAAAGTCATCATCGCTAAGGTCGTGGTCGAGAATGGAAGCAAGCGTTAGGCTTGTTCTTTGGTTAGCAAGTTTCTTAGTCGAGCGCTTCCATATGAAAAAGTCCATTAGGCCCTCGCCGCCTTCTGGTCGCCACAAGGGGAGTGGGAAATTTTTCCATGAACCATGTCTTCTATGTATTCCACTTCACATTGCTAGTTGATCGTGATAATGTCCTACTTGAGGGACCATGAGTTTTGGATAACACCTTCTTGGCCATCGTACCATGGAGTCCTTCGTTCGGACCTTCCTCGGATTCCTTACCATCTACTATTGTTTGGCTTCGGTTACTTGATCTGCCTCTGGTGTTGTGGTCTCATGGTGCATTAGGTTGATCATTAAATGAGTTGGATGCTTAGTCAAACTAGACAAGCTACCAAGTCGCAAGCAAAGGGTCAGTTTAGTTGAGTTGTCGTGGAGGTCAATTTGTCTCGCTCTTGGTCCTTGGCATTGACATAGATGTTGAAGATGAGATCTCCAGTTTCTAGCAAACTTTCGAAAATGAGTATATGCACTTGTTTTGTCGGTGTTATGATGAAGTTGGCCACCATACACTTTCCTCTCATCCCCTCTCCCACGCTAAGAAAGCTCGTGCACCGAAAGCACCTCCTCCCAAACCTTCTTTTTTTTTTTTTGAAAGGTAAAATTATATATCTTGATACGAAAACACAAGTACAAAAGCAAATCTCTCTGTATATTGTAGTTATACTAGACTACATTGAAAGGAGGGGAAAGGACCCTAACCATCACCTTCCAATTCAAATAGTTAACATAGCTAGGTAACTTTGAGATTTCAAGTGACAATTCACATGGATTCCTAAGTTACATAATGCTTGAAGAAATCCAGGTCTATTTCTAGCCTTCCACTTGCAGGTTTGAAGCAAGATAATGACATCTTCATATGAACTTCTAAAAACCATTATCTTGTGCCTGGCTTGCTGTTGAAACTTCTTGAATGTATGACATATAGTTGCTCCTCACTAACCTAACGGTGTGAAAGTTGAGATGGTCACCGTGGGTCCCACAATTGTGAGACCAATGGTGATGTTGGTGTCATGTTGCCTTGGATTAACACTCACCGCCGCAACCATGACCCTAGATCCATTACAGTGGTGTCGGATGAAAACCCTATCTTTGTCTTGCAACGTCGCAACCCACATACGCGCCATATTCTTCCCATCTCTATCCCGTAACCTTCTTCTCGGAGGCAGCTATGGTCAACCCTATCTGTGATGTCCATATGAGTGACTCATCTTCCTTGTGCTCCTCTTCCTCCCTCCTCCAAGCACAAGGGTAAGGAGACTGTTCACGATTTGCCTCCAGGTCTTCAAATCTATGCCTATTGCAAAGAGGCACTCCAAGACCATAAAACCTTAATCGAAGCCTGTACCAATTGGCCAAAATAGTTTGCTCGATGCCATACTTTATAGAAGTATCTCTCCTAATGAAAATTACGAGAAGATTCAGATCGTCGATGGGCGGTGTGCGATCTTCTCTCAATTTCTTTTTTGAACTACTGATTTAGTTATTTTTTTCTGTAACTATATAGAAAAAAAAAAGTAATTCCAATATAATCATTACAACTTCAATCCATTATGTAATAATTGTGATTTTGGTCAAGAGCTACTATGAGGGCCAAAAGGTTTGGAAAAATAGTATAAATTAACATCAAATATGAACTCTAGCTTTATTACAACTAATTTGAATCCATCACGGTGACATGTAAATTTTGAATAGAACTTTTGGCAATAGGTGTATAAGTAAATTTTCAATAATGGGCGTGTTTGTTTTGAGGGAAAAAGAGGAAATGATGAAAGTGAAAACAAATTTTTTCTCACTTCTACTTAAAGTGTAAGTTGGATTTGCATCCCACTTGCATTTTTCTGAAACTTATTTATATCCCCATTTTCCCACTTGCGGGGTGCTAAAGTTACGTTTTAAAATATTATTAAAAATTAATATCTAATATTGTGACTAATATTTTTAAAATTAATTTAATTTTAAATATTTTTATAAAATATTTTATTTATTAATATTTTAATATTTATGTTTTAAATAATATTATAGTATTTTAATTAACTATAAATTTAAAAATATTATTTTTTAAAAATATTTTAATATTTAATTATTTTAGTTAGATTTTATCATTATTTAATAATTTAATCTTTTATTATTAGTTTAATATTTTTAATATTATAATATTTTTATTATTAGTGTAATATTTTTATTACTATTTAATATTTAATTGATAAATTTATTATACATTTTATTTTAAGCAGATTTAATTTAATAATATTGGTATTATTTAAATTACCAAACAGTTAATTTTGTGGTCAACTTTTCCACTTACAATTCCATATCAAAACTAAATACTGTAAAACTTACTTACACAAATCCTAATTCCACACTTATATTTTCATATTTTCATCCCCATTTTTCACTAGCACTTTTTCCTCCTACTTGTATCAAACCAAACAGGTCTGTTTTTCATTGATTTGAAATTGATTTGAAAAGAAGAAAACTTTTTAAAAAATTGTAGAAAATTACAAGTAATTAAAAAAATTATAAGAATGTTCTACTGAGATTTTTGGCGAAGTGTGTCGGTAGAAGTATGATCAGCGTGTGACTATTTTGTTCCGTTGACGATGCGAGCGATTGGCTCTTAGGGATGTCCTTCTCGGCTAGTTCCGAAAATTTCTTGAGAGTGGAAGGTCGTAGGAAATTAGTACCCTGAGATTAGAGAACTAGATCTCTAAAAACTGAGAAATCTAGAGAATAATCTTTTGATTTGCCAAAGCAGCGGAGATTTTCCTTCTCAAAATCTGAAAAGTCTCTCTCTAAAATTCTACCTCAAAAGCTCAGCCTTTCTACCTTTTTCTTCTAGCCTCTTCCCTTGCCTTTTTGCTGCCTCTTTCCTACTTGAGCTCATCTAAAAATGAGCTATTTATAGCCTCTCAGGTGCGTAATTTTTCCTAAAATTCAGTAAGACTGGTAACAGTCTATTAGCCTCGCGCTCAAAGTTATTATGAGTTTCATGCGAGGCTACAAAGGCTTGTGCGAAGCTAAATACAGGCTTAGCGCGAAGCTAGATAGGTTTGTATGAGCCTATTTATAGCCACTTGATCCGGCTGTCTCCACTTAGTGTGAGACGAAGTGGGCGGGTGTAACCGCCCACTTAAAGTGGCATTAATCCCACTAAAGTAGTGGGGTTAACCCATTAATAATTATGTCATATTGACCTAGCAAGCCCTCCAGCGGGGGTGAGTAAAGTTTCAAGCGAAGCTAGCAACGCTTCAGGTGAAGCAAGAATTAGCTTCAGATGAAGCTACAAGTTAGCTCTCTGTGGAGCTCTGAAGAACTTCCTGCGAAGCTCCTATGAAGCTTCGGGCAAAGCTTATCACAAAACTTCAGGCGAAGCTACCTTTAACAAGGTTGTAAAGCTTCAAGCGAAGCTATCCCCTTGGGCTCATGCGAGGCTGTGTTAAACTGACTTAGCCTCATCAGCCTGCTTAGGCCTCTTCAAAGGCAATACATGGCGTACTGTCTGCTTCACTGGATTATTAAGGTTCGAGTCATTACTTTGTCCCTCGAGAATGAACAGAAAATGGACGCCAGCTTGTCCGTGACTGATCTTTTGTAAATGTCGACAAGTTTAGACATCATTTGGACGGGTTGAAATGTTGTCTAGAAGATTTCTTTTGTCAATAAAACCCCCTTCAAAGTTTTCGTAAATCTGTAATGGGATGGATCAGATTTGAAAATACTTTGAATTTCTTCGATTGTTGAAGAAAATGCCACAAAATTGTGGATTTAGCTTTGCCTTCATGGCAAGACTATGGTAGGCGAAGCTAGTTGGATTCTAGTTTCGCCTCATGGCTGAATAGCCTCGCCACTAAAACTCTTCTGGGCTAACTTCGCTTGCAAAGTGATTAGTCTCTAAAATTGTATATTTCATACCACATCTTCATATTTATTTAATATTAAATTATGTTAGGAACACCTCTCTTGCATGTTCCTAGGTCCATGGTGTGGAATGAAGAAGAAGCGCAAAATCCTATTTATTTGGTGATTTAAAGCTTATAAATATAGCCATTGACTTTGAAAGCTAGTTCTGCCAAAATCGGTCACAGAAAAATAGAAACCAGTAGAGGGATAAACCAACAGTCTGCACCCACTGGCGCGACACGCATGGACCCAGAAGCGCCACAAAAACGCAGCAAAAATCGCATTTTCATAGCCTTCTAGTGGGGCCACGTGTCGAGTTTTGACTCGTGGCCCCATAATGCCTCCCTGGTGCCCCCTTTTGCCTATAAATCTCCTAGGTTAGCCAGATTTTCAGAGGGGGCAATTTTAGGGGTAATTTCTCCCATTTGTGTAGTTTAGTTTTCTTCTTTTTTTGTTTTTCATTTCCTTTGTAGATCATGTAATAGGGAAGAGAGAGATGTATAGGATGAAGGTTAGGGTTCTTGTAATGGAAGGTGACATTCTATAAAAAGTTCTCTCCTTATCTCTATTGATTACTTCTCTCTAACTCTTTACATGCTTAGCTTTTTCTCTCATGGCAACTAACCTCTAACCACTAACTTGCTAACTCCTTACTTGATAATCCACATGAATCTAATAGCCTCTACTTGGCATTGCTCTTGCAAGAGCTACTGATGGCTTATGATGATAGATTCTAACACTCTAACATTTAACTCTATAACAAGCTAACATTACTTTATTCCATACTTGTTCAAGTGTTCAAGTTAGTTTTGATAGTTTAAGTGTAACTTGCACTTATTAAGTTGGATGTGAAAGTGATCTTATGGCTCATACTTTGAAACGCTCTTGAACTAAGGACTAGTGATGGCCAAGGACACATGTGAGGCAACTATCACTAAGAGGTTAGCATGATTAGTGGAATCATTAGTAGTTAGTAGTCATGAGTTTTCTTTCTTTTTCACTTTATTTTAAATATTTCTAAAAAATCACAAATATATTCTTTTCAATGTTTCTAGCTTTGTTTTCACCGTACATTTCTCTTTTCATTATTTATTTTCTTTCTTTTGATTCTTTGAAACATAAAAGAACTGTTAACACATACATGAACATATCGTGAAGGCTTCTATTGCCTCCCGTCCTTGTGGATTTGACTCATTTAGCCTCTATGTTATAACAGAAGTATCAAGGAAGCCAAAGCACACACACTTTAATTAGTAATTTCAAAATGACTTTTCATGTGAGATTTCCCCCGATCAAATTTTGGTGCCGTTGCCGGGAATAGGAACGGTTTGATTTCATATTTTTGTTAACCTTTTTCTTTATTTTTTCTATGCAGCATAAATTTTTATCATTGCAGAAGTTCACACTTGTTTGCATCTCTCTGCTCAAGAAAGCAGGGAGCAAGTGCTTCAAAAATTTGTGTGTTTGGGTAAAACTTTATATATTGCTATCTTCTGCTGCTATTTTTCTATTTATATTACCTATACACTGTAACAATTTAAGAACTAAAATATGATAATTAGATGTTTTAAAACAGTTTAGACATTTGCATCTAGGTAAATGTCAATTTTCATTCCAATATTGTATTTTGTTCTTCTGTTGTTATGATCTAGACCGAGGTGTACATATTGCATTGCATATAGTTAGGACAAACACGTGAGTGATTTGCTCACTTTGTATGTTCATTCTTATCTATATTGCACACTTACACGAATCAGAAATTAAGTGCAAAACTCAATATAAGATAAGGTGGGGAAGTCATTGCCCTCCCTTAGCCCAAAAATCACCTTCCCACTGACACATCCCAAGCCTAAATAAAACTGTCTAGACGTTGGCCCCTAGAGACATCTCAGACTCATTTAAGAGATTGACCTAAGGGGGAAGTTGTTAGAAGTAAACTCATGTCAAATCGGTGTCGAAGGTTGGGGATTGAGAGACGAAACCTCGAAAAATAGTGATTTGACATAATTAAGCCCGTTGCTCCGGCTCGGATACCTCCCACTGATCTTACCCCTACTTGGCTGATTAACTTGTGATCAGATTCTTACAACGTATCCCCCGTGGACAGTCTAATCAGTTAGGAGTCGTCTAGGTCTAAATTAACCCTAGCATAGGCTCGTTTTCTTTTTCTTTTTCTTTTTCTTTATCTGTTTATTTTTTTGTCTTTTTTTCTGTAAATTGTGATATGGATTTCAATAATAACAATTTTTCAATCTTAATATGAATCCATATTTCACCCCGACCTTATTTGACTCAGATAACTCCAACCCAGCTATGTACAACATGAACCAACCATATAGGCCGGATTGGGATTATTCGACTTAATATGACCTATACCCTCAACCTTATGACAATAATTTTCAAACTAATTATCACTCTTCACAGAATCAATGGGGACTCACCTCCCTGAGTCAAATATTCAATCACCTTTTCCACAATTTTTACAATATCATTCCCTGATTTTGATTCATATACTCCTTTTCCTGTTTCAACAATCGAAGAAAAATCTGATTTGAAAAAGATCATAGAAGCCATGCTTGAGTCCCAACAACAAATTCAAAACTTGCTCAATTCACAATCCTTCCCACATCAAACTTTATATACTCCTTTTCTAGAATCACCAATTGAAGAGAAATCTGAGTTAGAAAAGAGTTTGGAAGTCTTTTATGAAACAACGCAATAATTTCAAAACATGTTGGACTCATCAGTTCAGGCAAGTTTTCAAGAGTCTTACTCATCTTTTCCAGTCTCATCGATTCAAATGAACAATCATCAATACTAGAATTGAGTATGGAACCCTTGCGTGAGTCTGAGCAACAATCACAAAATCTGATGGACTCAGTACCAACTTTTATACTTATCGTTTTAAGAAGAACCAATTGCAAAGAGTATGAAAGACATGATTCAGAATCAAAATTCTATTACCTGACTTATCAGTAGGTTAGACTCAATAATGAACGAATTGATCAATGAGAGCGAGAAAAGTCTTTCTTGTCAACCTTTGACCAATCTTTATATCCCTAGCTCTATCGATTGGTCCCAAAAATCATGTTATTTTAGAAACCAAGATTCAATTTCATCACATCTATTTGAACTTGAACAAACTCTAAGTTTTGAAAATTCATTGACATTTTGACAAGTTATCCCTTTCCTGAAATTGAACTTGAACATGAAAGTAATCCTGAACCTCGTGTTGGCAATTCTATTTCACTTTTTGATTCAATAATGATTCTGGTATCTTTACAAGATATTTCTCTATTCCAAAGTCAACATTGAATCCTATACTTGTACACCGTGAAATTGAATCACAAATATCTTATGATCACACCCCATTAATGCGGACAGTGTGTGAACATCAATTTTTTGAACCAATTATGACTCTCACTTTTGAATCTCGACTTGACCTAAGTCACATTCCCGAGTCAATATTTGTTCATGTTTCATTTGAGCCCAAATCAATCATCTTTCATAGTCACACTTCATTGTTGGACAAGGATGTTAAACAAAATAACTCAGTAATTATTTTTGAAAATTAAAAATTGAATGGAGATAATTTTTTAAATAAAATATACACTTCATCATTCTTTTAACGGGTCATATTAGAGAGGTCACTGGTGGGTTCCTTCAAGATCCATAATATTTGGATTGGGCCGCATTTCGTAGACCAATCAGACCACCACCAGAACCACCGCCATGAGATAATTTTTTCCATCTCTATTTGTTTCCTGCATATACACATTCACGATGTATTAAGGATAATGAATGAGATAAGTTTTGAGGAAGATTTACTAACATAGGTTGTTCTAAACTTTCTTTCTTTTACACTTTTTTTTAGAAAATTTTAGATTTTTCTTTATATATAAACCCATTTCTTTTCTTTTTACAAAACTTTTCGAAATAAGAGAAATAGTTTTAATTTATTTTTGAAAAAGTTAAGAGCATCTTAGGAATTAAGAAGACCTAAAATTGTGAATTCTTTAACCGAGTCAAAATAATAGATCTTGTTTAAATTTTAAAACAAGAAAGTAAGATTGGTAAGATAATTTGATCTCGAATTTTTTGCCTTAGATATATGCACTTCACACTTATACAATTTTTTTGGGGGACTGAAACAAAGACTAAAAATGTCATAAATAATATATATAAAAATGATGATAAAGTTCACTTATTAAAGCTGGAAATTATGCCTAAAGAAGCATGATTAGTCACACCTAAAACAGTAGACAAAAATAAAATAATTCCCTTTAGTTTTTTGACCTTGTTTACTCGAGTCCTTAAGCCCGAGAGATATTTTCTCATCTGGTTCCCTAAAACATCTGGTTTGAGAGTAACCGGCTAAAGGCTCACTACCAGGGTAAGTTAGAAAGCCTAAGAAAATTAAAGAAAAAGAAAAAATTGATATAAATAAATAGCATGAAAGTTAGAGTTGATATCCCAAAAATTTTCACAGTTCACAAAGTGCATATTTTATAAGAGCTTTTATGAAAGATCAAAGAATTGATTCAATTTTAAATTCTTCCATTTAATTTATAACAAGATTTTGCATTTAGACTTAGTTTAAGGTAGAATAATTTCTGGTTAACTTATTATCCAAGATCACTTAAATTTTCACAAAATAATTTCAACATTTTTCTTTATTTTCAAAATGTGTTTTCAAAATACTAACATTTGATTTCTTTCTTTATGGATTTTATGGGTGTAATCCATTGAAAATCTTCAGGAGATAAAACTCCTCCTCTAGAGAAAATCTAGAGATTTAAAGGCTTATTGCACACGCTCAGTGCAACCGCGTCACCTGTGAAAGTGGTGTACTGCTTTCCTTAGCTAGTTTTGCTGTTTTGCTCGAGACAAGCAAAACATAAATGTGGTGGTGTGATTAGTCTCCAAAATTGCATATTTCATATCAAATCTTCATATTTATTCAATATTAAATTCTGTTAATAACACCTCTGTTGTATGTTCCTACGTCCATAGTGTGGAATGAAGATGAAGCCCAAAAATCCTATTTATTTGGTAATTTAAAGCCTACAAATATAGTCATTGACTTTGAAAGTTAGATCTGCCAAAATACGTTGCATAAAATCAGAAACCAGTAGTAAAAACCAGCATAGGGACAAGCCAACAGTCTGCACCCACTGGCGCAGTGCGCGGTCCCAGAAGGGCCACGAAAATGCGGCAAAAACTATGTTTTCGCGGCCTTCTGGTAGGGCCACATGTCGATTTTTGACTCGTGGCCCCGTGATGCCACCCTGGTGCCCCTCTTTGCTTATAAATACCACAGAATAGCTAGATTTTGTCAAAAAGGAGAGTTTTTAGGGGTTTTTTCTCCCATTTGTATAGTTTAGTTTAGTTTTTTTCTTTCTTTTGGTTTTCATTTCCTTTGTAGATCATATAATAGGGAAGAGAGAGATGCATAGGATGAAGGTTAGGGTTTTTGTAATGGAAGGTGACATTCTATGAAAGATTCTCTTCTTATCTCTATTAGTTTTCTCTCTCTAATCTTTACATACTTAGCTTTTTCTCTCATGGTAATTAACCTCTAACCACTAACTTACTAACTCCTTACTTGATAATTCACATGAATCTAATAGCCTCTACTTGGCCATGCTCTTGTAAGAGCCACTGCTGGTTCATGATGATGGATTCTAATATTCTAACATTTAACTCTCTAACAAGCTAACATTACTTTATTTCATGCTGGCTTTAGTTAGTTTTGATAGTTTAAGTGTAGCTTGCACTTGTTGTTGAGTTGGATGTGAAAATGATCTTATGAGTCATGCTTTGAAACGCTCTTAAATTAAGGAATAGTGATGGCCAAGGATACATGCAAGGCAATTGTCATAAAGAGATTAGTATGGTTAGTGGAGCCATTAGTTGTTAGTAGTCATGAGTTTTCTTTCTTTTTCACTTCGTTTTAGATATATCTCAAAAATCACAAATATATTCTTTTCATTATTTCTATCATTGTTTCCATCGTACACTTCTTTTTCATTCTTTGTTGTCTTTTCTTTTAATTCTTTGAAACATAGAAGAACCGTTAACTCACACGTAAACATATCGTAAAAGCTTCTATTACCTCCTGTCCTTGTGGATTCGACCCGTTTAGCATCTATGCTATAACCGAAGTATCAAGGAAGCCAAAGTACACACACTTTAATTAGTGAATTCAAAACGACACTTTTCGTATTTTCCTCCAATCACAAAGGAAGCTAAACTATTAGCTTCACCATTAAGCACTTAGTGTTTAGCTTCACCTGCGCTTGAAGCGAGGGTTGCCCCTTTTTCGAGGCAAAGCATTTGAGTGCTTTTAGCTTCGCATGTGCTTCAGAATTCGAAGCGGTAGCTGTGACACTACACTGTGGGGCCTATAAATAGGAATTTTATAGTCTTTTTAGAGAAATCACTTTCTTTTTTCATCTTTAAGCAAAGTTTAGGTAGACTCTTTTCCCTTCTCGTTGTGTTTGAATAGACACCTAGGGTTTTCACCCTTCATATCTCTCCAACTGAGATCTCATGGCATCCCACCAACATCCAGGCAGAGAAGTTTATACTTCTGAGGCGGTGAAGGCCGCTCCTCTGGCCATCGAATGACCTATAGCCGTTGAGTGTTGACCCTTTTTTTAAAAAAATTGGTAAGACTCACCCAAAATTGGGATCTTAGGGAGTCTATCTCTCTCGATTTTGGCTTGAGATGCTTTTTTTAGGGATTGAATTTCCCTTTTATTTCGCATGGCGAAATTGGAAACCAAAGGTTTCCTCTTCAAGCTTCCAGACGAAGTTATTTTGTCAGGCTTCCTAGCGAAGCTATGACTCGTTAGTCAGGTGAAGTCAACTTTTAGGCGAAGCGATGCCTTAGTCTTTTGGTGCAAGGCCAGCTCCGCCTGCCTTAGCCTTTTGAGGCGAGGCTAGCTTGCCTTACAAGTGAAGCTATGCCTTAGCCTTTTGGGGCGAGGCTAGCTCTGTTAGGCATAGCTAAAGGCTCTTGCATGTTTATTTTCTTCGAATACTAACATGCTTGCTTTTACTTCCTTACAGTACACTGCGCATAGAGGGCCAACAAATAGTTTGTTCAGGTTCGTAAGAGGAACAAATGGGAGTACATGCTTTCAGCTCGAGGTCAGGCTTCACTCTTCAGTGATAGGAGCTCGCCGGAAGGAGACGCTCTAATTCTTGCAGTTGATGAGTGTGTTACTAGGAGTATCTTGACCACCACCCCAATAAAAGATCATAATCGGATAGTGTACAGAAAACTAGATTTCATATTCGAGGATGTAGCACCTGATACTAACCAATAACTCCTCGCCGGGAAGGTCAGTGGATTTTTAGTATCGAGGGCGAGAAGTATTAACTTGGTCTGCACCTTGGGAGAAAAGGTAAAGACATCCCTATTAAGGAAAACCTAGTGATGGCTCAAATTTTCGCAACCAGTTTATCAAGGTTTAAGGCAACTACCCATCAAGAGATTTTAAGGCTTCAGGATAGGTACATGCTACTCAAAAGCCGTGGTGAAGGAATTTGACGTTATATGTCTTGAAGTACTTTGATGCGGATCTGAGGAAGCTCAGACTCCATGAGGCAGTTAGGGCAACTTGTCATGGGATCGAGATAAGTGTGCCCAACTTTTTTACCATCTTTGAGCTGTTCGGCGTTCTTCTGCACTCAGATCGGTGAATTAGCATTGGCACTGCATGAGATGTAGGAAGTGTCCAATCTCCTGATGGGTTCGATGCTGTGTGAGTAGTATTTCCTTGTACAATGGAATTGGGGCAAATGAAGAAGGGATAACCCGGAGATGTTTAGGACGTATCGGGAGTTGATATGCCATTTTATATTTGTATGGACGTTCACAATGCTTGAGTGAATGAGAATGGGATGAAGGTTTGGGCGGATTACCTATTCCCTGTTCTAGATATTGTCCTAGAGGAAGTTCAATTCCCAATATCGGATGATGATATCATCCGGGGGATGGTATCCAGTGGACATACAGATGTCATCCTGGATGAAGATGATGTCATCTATGAAAAAGGCGATAAGTTCAAGAGCTTCCACTACCAGGCGAGCCAACCCATGTCCAGAAAAGCCCTTCTTGTCAGCTTCTTATCAGTTTGGCTGAAGAAATGTATAGTTTTGTCTCCTCTGCATGACGAAATCCTATCGTGGGTGCTCTTCCCTGTCATTCAACTTGCTCACAGCAAACCTCTTGGACTGCTTCCTGCCATGGTCTGCTGTATCCAGTGAGGTCTTCGGGCATTAACGGAAGCTTTTTGCAGGCCGTCAGCTACCAAGAGAGGCAAGGGGTAAGTTTTACCCCCATGATGGATCTTGTCCAAGGGTGGACATACCCTATACATACTTGATGGCGTGGTTCATGTTGCATTGTGCTGCCATCATTCAACCGGGAGAAGAGCCGCCAGAAGACGTACCTTTTGCGCATCTTCACCGGTTCGAGAAAACGCAATGGGAACAGACTTATATAGCCGTGACACGAAAGCTGATATGTCTCTATGACGCGCACAGTCTCATTCGATGTTTTCCTTTCATTTCAGGCGCTGGACACAGTGAAGAGTTTCACGATATCAGGGATGGGAGATCTTCACTTGGAAAAGGTATATTCAAGTGGTTGGTCAGTATTAGACAATCCCACTTAGTATATCGATGTGGGGATACATGTTATCTAAAGCCATATGCACCCAGCCGATTTGCTTTCCAGTTTGGGTATGACCAGCTCTACGTCGGCAATCCCAACTCCCGCATGGCATTCATTGGTAGCTTGATCGACGGAGCAAGAGCCTGGTGATATTTTATCGTCAGCTGCACTGAGGCCCGATTCTATATGCCACTTAGAACTCCTAACCTTCTGATGTCATTAGGGTTCTGCCAATGATATAAAGCTTCAAAATCCAACCCTTCAGGGTTCAATATCAATTCATCCAGGACTAAGCTTATTTTTAAGCGACTGAAGCAGATAGCGAAAAAGCTTGACCAAGGGAAGCGAGTTTGGGTCCCGGCCTCCGGGCCTCCAAAATTCTTGGTTGAAGTTGGTAGTGAAGTTTTCGATGCCGAGAGTCCTCACTTTGAGGATATTGTTAGTGGTGGAGCTACTGAAGATCTCTTAGTAGAGCAGGCAAAGCTCCGCTTGAAGAAGGAGAAGAGAAAGAAGACCTGGACACGCAGTTCAAGCAGAAGCTGAAGGAACTGGAGCCAAAAAAGCTTACTCATAAGGAGTCTACTCAGAAAGAGCCTCGCAAGAAGCAAGTGGTAAAGAAGGCTCACCGAGACACTCTGCTATAACGAGTTGTTTAGTCGAAAAAATTGAAGCGTGTAACAAAATTTCTTTGATATGAAAAGAAAGTTACAACGAATCCAAAACACTGATTACAAAAGAGGGGAGGATATCTAGATCTCTCATTTATTTAGGGTTGGCTTCTTGATATGGTGATGGAGAGTGATTCTTATTTTCAGTTGACCGATGAACAACAAGCTTCTCTTCGAGGTCTGCTTCGGGGTGCTCTCCAAAAAGTAATCAGAAAAGAATTTTATTTTTAACACACTAAGTATTTAGAGTCCACTGGTTCCTCCTTTTCCCTCTCTCTAAACCTTTGAGATTAAAAAAAAGAAACTTTTAGCTTGAGAATTCCCGGCTCAATGTCTTAGAAAAAAGCCTCTTTTTTTGTTTATAGCTCTTGAGGCTATTTATAGGGGGTCTCAGGGGTATAATTGTCCCCTAAAATTCCTCCATAATGGGAATTAACTCTCATATTATGTAGGGAGTTAATTGACTAGTAATAGGGGTCACTTACAATAGAAACTCAGGTCTCGCGCTAGACATGGATCTCGCGATGTCGTGTAGATGCGGCGCTCACAGTTTTCTTATGGCCGCGTTAAAGTCAAAACATGGAGCTTATAGAGACGCGTTGAAACTGAGACGCGGAGTTACTCAGACTCGCGTCTGAATAGAGACACGGAGTTGCTCAGACCCGCATTTGAAGTGAAATGCAAAGTTACTCATATCTGCGTTTGAAATGAAACGCGAAATTGCTCAGACCAACGTTTGAAGTACGCAGAGTTGCTCAGACCCACATTTGAAGTGAGACGCAAAATTGCTCAGACCCGCCTTGGACGTGAGATGCGGAGTTACTTAGACCCGCGTTTGATGTGAGACACGGAGTTACTCAGACCCACGTTTGAGGTAAAATGCTGAGTTGCTCAGACCCGTATTTGAGGTGAAATGTGGAGTTGCTCAGACCCACGCTTGAAGTCTGCGTTTTCCTATGGATGCGAGATTCGTGATTTAGTTGAAACGCGACCTTCGTGTTGAAGTGAGGACCGCATCTGAGGACTTATCTCTAATGATTTTTAGACAACCTACAGAACCCCTCCAATGTTTTTAAAACTCTGCGGTTGACTGGGACAAATTTTGGAGTACTTTGGATTTCACTTTGATATTCGGACTCCACATGATTGGAATGGCAATTTTTGAGATGCCATGAGCTTGATCTTGTCTGAATTCTGGTCTTCATGAGTGTACTATTGAACTATTTGAAGCTTCCAAGAAAGATCATCACAAGTGTCTTAGAAAGTTAGTCTAGCACTTGTATGAGCTCTGGTCTGTTTATCGGTGTAATATTAAACCGGTAGAGTTATCGATTTCTTTTTCAGTATATTATTGAACTGGTTGTAGAAGCAGGGACATATTCTTTATATGGGAGAAAGAATGTGGTCCTCATTTGATATAGATGCGACTGTCATGCTAGTCAAGTTCAGACGCGAACTTCAATGAAGGGGAGACCCTTGTTAAAACACAACCCTCAAATGATGTTGAGACGCGACTCTAAATCATTGTTGGAAAGCGACCCTCAGTTATACTTGAAACATGAAGATCGTGTTGGATGTTTCCAGCTACGGACATCACTTTAATGCGAGCGCTGCGTTGGACGCTTGTCTTGCTTAGATTGAACTTGAAATACGCACCTCGTATCTTGGCCATTGAAATGTCTATAAAAGACCTGGGTCTTTCAACAGTCAATTCGCTTGACTGTTCATCTCTTCCAATCTGACCCGCGTCTGAGAGTAAAGCTCTTGAGCTTTTCTGAACCTATAAAGCTTCAAGTTTTTTCAAATTTTTTTTCAAAGATTCAACAGTGCACATGAGCGAAGGTTATTGCTTCCTCCTCCAGCGTTGCCAGTGTTGAGACCCGAATGGGTGGTGCTCCTCCTCAAGAAGCCCCCATTTCAGGTAAAAAGTCTTCAAATGGCTTTCACCGTTATTATCAACAAGAAGAGGCTCTGTCCTCTTAACTTCTTCTTGAAGTTTTGAAACTTATGTTGAAGTTGAACAGTCGACGCGGATCTCACAGGTCCGCGTTTGATTTGTGGATACGGTTCTCTCATTGATGAGCAGAATGCAGATCTGGTGACCCTGGCATTTTTTTGTCTTGTCAACGCGACCCTCGCGCCTGCGAATTGAACTTGAGTCCGGTGGGCTCCACATCTTGAGACTTCTGAACGCGGGTCTCGTTTACGAGACTCGCGTTTAAGTCTCAAGACTTAGAAAATTTTTCTAAGTGTAAAGTTCAGACGCGGTCTTCATGTGAGCTTCACATTTTAGTCATTGAATGCGGGTCTCATGTATTGAGCCCGCATTTGAACTTCAAGACCTAGTATAATCTTACTGTCTTCAAAATACTAACTTTGTATTCTTCTTTTTGCAGAGAGATATACTTCTGACCCTCTATCCAAGAAGTGCTACTTTGGGCAATAGGCGGTGCAAACCTGAACATAGCTTTCAGCCTCCAGAGGACTACTCTGGTGTTTACTGGGAAGAGTCAGGAGCGACAAACTAAACTGAGCAGGGCCAGAATGTTGACTTTTTGGGAACTTCTCTCAGACGGGCGGTTTGAGTTAGACTCCCGTACTCTGCTAAGAAAGCCAGACTTCTTCTTTGATGACTCAATCGATGAAGAGGAGTAAGTTATGTATGATGGCAATTACAAATGGCTTCATCAGATTGGAAACCGGAGTTTCTTTCTCCCCAACATGGAGTGAATGTTTCCCTGTCGTATTTGCATTACATGTTTGTACGCGGACTGATGGATTGGAATTGACCAAGTCTTTGTTGAGTGTTTCTCTGGGGAAGATTGGTGCTAACACCGCTTACCCAACTGGCCATGGTAGAGAAGTAATCAGGTTACAACCCAGGTTGGTCAGGGCCGAGTATCCAACAAGAGAGACCCCTCAGCGAGCGGCTACTTTAACCAATCAGTTTATGGCTACGAAGGGTAATTTCTCTCCTGGTGAATTTCATGCAATAGAATGGATTCACTCTATAAAGAAGCAATAGTGGTCAAGTATGGTGAGCTTCACCCTTGCACAGTTTGAAGACATGTGGCAAGCGGGTTAATATGGGGCCGTCAAGGCCGTTATGCATGGTATCCCGCAAAGCAATCTTCATTTCTATGTCATCTTGGAGCATTATAATCCAGAAACGTGTACATTCTTCACTCCTATCAGAGAGATGGGGTTCGCCTTTATGAGATGTACGAAATCACAGGGCTGGTGATGGGGACGCTCCTTATGAAGAATATGTCCCATCTACAAAGGAGCTGCATCTACTGAAGAAGGATGATTCTTTGGTCTATGAGATCTACTGGGAAGTACTGTGTTACTTTCATATTTATGCACAGACAACTAGCTGGAGGTCCGGGAGAATTAAGCAAATGGCATGGGTGAGCTACCCTTTTAATAGTTTGAATGACATGACCGGTCCAGTAGCTCATTGATTAAGTTGGAACCTGCACACAGAAAATATAGAATTTAAAACTTTATAATAAAAATGTTCAAGTTCTCAATACTAGCGTGATAGCAAGTGGCTATTCATGTCGTGATCCACAAGGATAGACTAGCGATGGAAGCGTTTCATAAAAACTCTTTTAAGTTACTTAAAATGGTTAAAGTTCTTTTATTATTCTTTAAAAGAAAGCAAAATAAGTTATGTTAAATTGTAAAAGTGATAGGTTGGAGTAGATAGAGAAAATAAAAAATACTTTTATATAAAGAAAGTGAAAAAGTGAATAGAGTTGAGAGTTGATGGTGATCTAAACTAGAAATCAAAAGAAGAAAGAAAAGCTAAAAATTCTTACTTACCTCTTCAGTGCTCATATACCTTGTATTCATTGCTATGATTTACCTAGTCTTTCAAGGCGATTAAGCGTGGCATGTAGGATCTTCCCTAGTCTCGATTTACACTATGAATAAAAGGGCAAGCTAAACTAACAAAGAAATGGTTGTTCATCACCATAGGCCATCAAGGGCACTAGCAATGATGAAGCAGTTTCGAGACTATCGGATTCACTTGGATTGCAAACACATCAGAGGAAGATAAACAAAAACAAGAGAAAAGAAGGAAAAAATTTTAACTCAATTCAAATAACAATGAAAGAAAAGACTTACTTAAACCGGTGTCACCCTTAGTACAAGCTTCCTCTCATTCCTCCATGGAACTCTCCTCTCCTCTTAGTTACATAAAGAAAAAGAAAAATTATATTAAAAAAGAAAGAAAAATCTAGGTTAAACCTATATAAGAATCTATTCTACTCTCTGCTTTATCGTCCTGGTATACAGAAAAATCCCAGTATTTATAGGTAAAAATCAAACAGGGGAGAGCGTACGAAGATATGGGGAGCAAACACTCCCCTAACCGCTTCAACCAAGCCCCGGATCCGCGGCCAAGATCTGGCCAGATCCAGGTGCCCTGATCCGTTGATGCTTCGATGCTTCCTTTTATCCAACTGGATTTTCAATATGTTCTCTGGATTTTGCGATATCTCTGTTTATCCTCAAGCTAACTGAATAAATCCAATTAAATCCATTTTTAACCGGTTTTTATTTGGTAATATCTACTCCGATTTGCTCTGATCACCTTAAATCTTCTGTCTCAATCCTTGATTTTGAATTAAGATTATTTAAATCTGCATTTAGTGGGCTTTTGGGCTCATTTTCTCTCCTTTTCCCTTGGTAAAGACTTGTATATAATTTAGACAATAAATAGGATTAAAAACAGAGTTTATTAAAAAATAAATATGAGAATGTGACAATGAATATGCAGTATCAGCGGTCGATCACACTCTCATTCCTAACTTTTGCTCATCCTCGAGCAAAACAACAAAACTAGAACAAAGATTATTAGACCACTTTCGCAGGTCATGTCATTACACTGAACATGTGTGACAAGCCGTTAAACCTCTAGGTTTCCCCTAGAGGACGAGTTTTTTCTCGTGAGGGTTTTCAATGGATTACACCCACAAAATCCATAAAGAAAGAGAAACAAAGTGTTAGTATTTTGAAATCACATTTTGAAAGAGAAAAATATTTGAAGTATTATTGTAAAAATTAAGTAATCTATAAGTTATAGGAAAATCAAACTTTTCATTCTTAAATTTAGTCTTTATTCAAAAACTTGTTATCAATCAAGGGAAGGAGTCAAAATGTATTTCTCATCTAGTTTATTATTTTACCCTAAGTTATATGCACCTTTGTGACCTTGAAATTTTGACTCGAGATTCTTTAACTGTAACTCTTATGCCTTTTTTCTTTTTTATTTTTAGTGATATTGTTCCTTAGTTCTATTAAGGTTCTAATCTTCCAATATAACAAGCCTTTAATCGGTGACTCTCAGACCAAATGGTCTTAGAGCACCGGTGAGAAAGCACCCAAAGGACTTAAGGACTCGACCAGATAAGGCCACAAAACTAAGGATTTTATTATATGAACCGCTTTTAGGTATGAATACTTATGCTTTATGAGGCACAAATACCCAGCTTAATTAGAGGATTTTTGATATATATATATTCTTCTTCTTTTTTCTTTTTTCCTTTTTTTTATAAGGCATAAGAACCTTTGTTTTTGAACCCTAAGTGTGTTAGTGTATAAAGGATGCATCTTATTTTGACCAAGTATAAGAAATCCTAATTATGATTCTCCTATTCCTTAAAATTAACTTAAATTCTTACAAAAAATAATATGTCAAAATATTGCTCTCTTTTCAAAAAGTTTTTTTAAGAAAGAAAAATATTATTTTTTTATGCCTATGTTATTTAGAACCCTCCCCCACACCTATCTCATGCATTGTCCTCAAGGTATGAATGAATGCATGATGCATGAAAAAGAAGAAACGAAAAGAAAATATTACCTTAAGGCGGTGGTTCCAGTAGTGGTCAGATTGGGTCAAGCGTTACTACCTAATCAAGATAATATGGTAGTTCACAGAACCTACTTTTAGTGGCCTCTTTTTTATTTACATATTTATGAATAGGATCATGAAAGATCTTATCATGAAACTTATTCCCTTTACATGACCAGTCTTGAAAAATCATCATGGAGTCATCATTGTCAATACCTATGTCCGACAAAAGAATGTGACTTGGTAGAATGGTTGACTTGGGCTTAAGAATGATAGGTTCAGGAATCTATACTAACTCGGGAAAATTAACTTTTGGTTCGAGAGTCAGTTTTGGTTCAAGAGTTGAGTTCAAATCCAAGAATTAAAATTCACATTCTTTTCCATCAATGAAATGTGACTATCCAAAATTGGTGATTCAATTTCTAGATCTATAGATACGGGAATAAATGTTGGCTCAAAAAATTGGTCCAAATTGGATAAGAATACCAGAGTCAACATAGATTCGAAGATGGGAACTGAATCACAAAGTTGGGGATCGCGTTCACATTCATAATCAACTTCAATCTCATTAAAATAAAAACTTACCAATTCGTCAATGGGCTGATATTGTCAAGTTCAAGGTTTTATGGTGAAATTGAATCCTGATCAAAGTCTTCAAAATACCATGATTTTTTGTTTTCATCAATATGGCTAGAAGGTCAGGAATAGTCAAAGATTGGGTAGGGAGAGTTTTATTATTCCTACGCATATTTTTCAATCGACTAAATCTTGCTTCTATCATATTGAGTGGATCACTTTGGAATTGAATCATGGATTCTATACTCTTTTCTAAGTCGGTATGTTCTTCTTTTTGCAGGACTTGAAAAATGGAGTAAGAACCTTGGATTTGAAAATTTTTATGGGATTTCGAGTCTTCTAGATCTTGTCAAAATTCGTCGCTCGAGCTCTTCTAAGATTTCCATTCTCTTTTCCCAGTCAATCGATTCTTCTAGTGGTTGTTCAGGAGGAGGAGTATATGAAGTTGGATGTTGGTATGGTGGTTGACTATATGACTCGGGGGAGTTATATCCCTACTGACTCTGTGAAGAGTGGTGATGCTTGTTCCAGTCTTGTTCATAATATTAGGACTGGGGCATATATTGATTTGGATAAGACTAATCTGGCACATTAGGTTGGTTAAAGTTATAATATGCCGATTGGTAATATCTGAAAAAACAGGTCGGGGTGTAATATGAATTACCATTAAATTGAAAAAATTATTGTTATAAGCCATATTACATAAGAAATGTCAAAAATAAACAAAGAAAAACAAACAAAAAATTAAACAAATAAAAAAAAATCTAACCTAAGTTAGGGTAGACTTTAGACCTAGACAACTCCTAACTGGTTAGACTGTCCACGGGGAGTATATTGCTGAATCTGACTACAAGTTAATCAGTTAGGTAGGGGAAAGATTGGTGTGAGGTATCCATGCTTAAAAGCAACGAGCCTAATTAAACCAAATTACCAGTCTTCGGGGTTTTACCCCTCAATCCCCAACCTTTGACACCGATTTGATAAGAGTCAAATTCTAATTAATTTCCCTTAGGTCAGTCTCCTATTGAGTCCGAGATATCCCTAGGGTCAACGTCTACTCAATTTTAGTTAGGCTTGGTTAGTGAGTGAGGAGATTGTTTGTGCGCTAAGGGAGGGTAATGACTTCCCCACCTTATTTTGTTTGGACAAGCCCTAATTTAATTTAGTGCAGTGTACAAGTATATAGAAAAAGTAACACTCAAGCAATATTTCATACAAGAATGAACCTTATACTAAACACTATACACACATATCTTGGCTCCAGCACTCTTCAACAGCAAATGAAAAATGTAACAAAATAGACACGTGCCTAAATGCAAAGTCTAAACCATTTTTAACATTTACAATCAAACTTTTACTGTTGAATTAGAAATGTATATACAGTGAGTCAAAAAAGAAAATTTAGCTATAGATAATTAAACTTTGCAATTCAGCCAACCTACAAAAATACATATTAGTAGTTCACTCAAATTGCCACTGGAATGCGCAAATCTGAGGGCTTATGGGCTCTGCTTTCTTGATCAGAGTCCAGGGTCACTTATATGTCTACTGCAACAAATATTTTCTTGTTGTTAAACATGTGCACCAATAACAGAGCAGAAAGTTAATCAATAAAGTAAATAAAAAGAATTACTTACTATCCCTTCCCGGCAACGGCGCCAAAATTTGATTGAGTTGGAACCTGCACACAGAAAATATAGAATTTCAGAACTTTATAATAGAAATGTGCAAGTTCTCAATACTACTGTGATAGTAAGTGGCTATGCGGGTCATGATCTACAAAGAAGGACTAGCGATGGAAGCGTTTTATAAGTTCTCTTTTAAATTACTTAAAATGGTTAAAATTCTATTATTCTTTAAAAGAAAAGAAAAATAAGTTATGTTAAATTGTGAAAGTGATAGGTTGGAGTAGATGGAGAAAATAGAAAATAAATTTATACAAAGAATGTAAAAAAGTGAATAGAGTTGAGAGTTGATGTGATCTAAACTAAAAATCAAAAGAAAAGAAGAAAACTTAAAAATTCTTACTTACCTCTTTAGTACTCATATACCTTGGAGCCATTGCTACAATTTACCTAGTCTTTGAAAGCGATCAAGCATGGCATGTAGAATCTTCCCCAGTCCCGATCTGTACTATAAATAAAAGGGCAAGCTAAACTAATAAAAGAATGGTTGTTCATCACCATAGGCCATCAAGGGCACTAGCAATGCCGAAGCAGTCTCGAGACTATCAGATTTACTTTGATTACAAACACATCAGAGAAAAGCAAACAAAAATAAGAGGAAAGAAATAAAAAACCTCGATTCGATTCAATTAACAATAAAAGAAAAGACTTATTTAAACTGGTGTCACCCTCAGTACAAGTTTGCACTCATTCCTCCATGAAACTCTCATCTCCTCTTAGTTACATAAAGAAAAAAATTACATTAAAAGAGAAAGAAAAATTTAGGTTAAACCTATACAAGAATCTATTTTACTCTCTGCTTCATTGTCCTGATATACTGAGAAATCCCAGTATTTATAGGCAAAAACCAAACGGGGAGAGCGTATGAAGATAGGGGGAGCAAACGCTCCCCCAACTGCTTCAACCAAACCGCGGATCCGCGACTTTTGCCGCGGATCCATAGCTAGGATCTGGCCAAATGGCCAGATCCAAGTGTCGTGGTCCATTGATGCTTCGATGCTTCCTTTTATCTAACTGGATTTTCAATATATTCTCTGGATTTGCCGATATCTCTGTTTACCTCATTCTAACTGAATAAATCCAATTTTAACCGATTTCTATTTGGTATTATCTACTCTGATTTGCTCTAATCACCTTAAATCTTCTGTCCCAATCCTTGATTTTAAATTAAGCTCATTTAAATCTGAATTTAAGTGGACTTTTGGGCTCATTTTCTCTCTTTTTCAATTGGTAAAGACCTGCAAATAATTTAGACAATAAATAGGATCAAAAATAGAGTTTATTAAATAATAATTATGAGAATGTGACAATAAATATGCAGTATCAGTGACCGATCACTCATTTGACACCTAGCACAGATGAAGTGATCGAAGAGAGCATTATTGTGTCCACCAGCTCGTACACCACGGAGTCAAACGAGAACACTTTCAAACTCGATGTCATTTTTGAAAGTTTTCATCATCAAGCCAAGGTCCTACTTTCTGACAGAGTTTTGTTGGCGGGATTTTTGATAATATGGCTAAAGCGATGTATGGTGCCAACACTTCCTCATGAAGTAATTGTTGTCGACGTGGTGTACTCAGCAGTTTTGTTGGTGCATGTTCAGTCTATTGTCCTTCTTCCAGCAATGGTGGTCTGCATTCAAAGTGGGCTGCAAGTGCTGACGAGAACCTTCTGTCAGGTGGAGGCTCTTATAGATGAAGAGGGCAACCAACTCATTGACCAAAATGGCAACCTCAACTTAAAATGCCCAACCCCAGAGTCAAACTGCCATACACATACCTGATAGCCTGGTATATTATGCATTGTCCCCCATTGATGACAGCGGTATCAGCATCAGAAAATTTCGTGCCCTTCATGCAGGATTGGAGAACTCAAGCTGGATCCACTATTATATATTTTTTATCTGGCGAACTATTCTGAGCAGGTCAAACTACCAGCTTGCCAGGTGCTTTCCTGACATCCCCGATGCGTCTTATGGAGATAAGTTCTTGGGCTTTGTAGGTCCAGATGGATTCACCACTTTGTCTTCCAGGGTCTTCTGGAGGTTAATTAACATCAGGCCGGGGTATCTGGTCTTCCGATAAGGTAATGCATGCATATTCGAACCCTATATGCCAATCGGCTTGCCAGGTAATTTGGATACGATCAATTGTATATCAGAAATCTAAATGTGAGTCTTCGCTTTAGCGAAAATCTATTTGAAGGGACCTAAGCATGGTTCCACAGTTCAGCAGGAGGGACCGGGGCAATCTTCAGTCTCCCTCAAAAGACTCCCAACTCCTACATGAGTCTCAACTTCTGTACATGGTACATCATTGCCAATACAGTGTCTGGCTTCGACAAATACCTCGTGCATCAAGGCCATCAAATCCGCATAAAATGCCCGGAGAGGTCCCAATGATTTTCGGATACGGGAGATGAACGAATATTTAGAGGCCGAGAAAGAGGCAGGAGATATGAAGAGGCCCAAGAGTTGAGCATGGTATAGAGGCCGCTGAGGAATGCTCAGCCAAAAAATCCCGCCAAGCCGTGGCAAAGAGTACCCAACCCTCTTTTTTTGAAGGTGGTTCAAGTCGGAAGAAGGCACGAAAGGGTCTGAAGCTGAAGTTCCATTGTAGGGAGCTTCTCAGTTAGGGTTGGGTCTTGAAGAGTCCGCGGAAGAGGAAGAGGTGTCCCCTCCACTTATTCGAAGTCAGCATAGTAGAGGCACTGTCGTTTCAATAGTGATAGAAGTTGTGGAGGAGCCTCAATTAGAAGTTACATCAGCTTCTTTGATGACCTCAGAAAATGGAGTGAAAATGTGAGCGGGCTCTCCAAGCGTTATGATGTCGGCCCTGAAGATCCCTGAATGTAGACCGACTACTAGATCAATTGGTGGCAAAGCTTCAATTACTGAGGCTCCCTCGGTTCAAATATTGTCTTCGTCGTTCAAAGGAGACGAATATGATATTGATTATGAGCCTACTCCCACATTCTCTCATATGACAGAAGAGGGGATGCAAGTAGCTGCCCTAGAGACGGAACTACCATCTAAGAAAATGGTTACCACTGAAGGTATTCTTTTTTTTCATCTATGGTTTTTCTTGTCAAACATATAGATGTTTTTTTAACACCTCCTTGGATGACACTTTGCAGAGGTTATCGCTACTAATGAAGGCGAAACCTACTCAAATATTACTAAAATGATTGAGAAACTGACCCAGATGGAAGGTACAGAAGTTCTCAAGATTAGCACGAGGTAGCCCTGTAAGCACAACATCGTGACCGAGGAATCTTCTCAGCCAGGAAAGCTGCCAGAGGATTTGTCATTTCTGTCTTCTCAATCTGGTAAGATATCAGAATTTGATATTCATACTCTTAGCATTGTCATTACATCATTGTAATGACTGCAGGTGATGTTGCACCGGCTCAAGCAGAAGAGTTTATCACAAATATCAGTGCAAAAGATATTCTTGTTGAGGCTTCAACAAAGAAGGCCCTTACTGTGGGGCATGTACTTGAGGTTGCTACACAAGAAGCTATTATAGTCCCAATTCTGAAGCTCCTGTGGTGACCTTGGACATGAACCAACTTCTAACTCAACTTGTTCTTGTACTTTTGGGAGGGACAAGTGCACCACTCTTGACTTTTGAGAGTACTTCGGTCATGGTCTTAGAGACTGAATTAGAAAGTGCTCTTCTGATACGACACTGGTGTTTTCCATTATGTTTGCAAAAGGGAAAAACTTACAAAAAAGAGTTTGAGGAGCTAAATTACAAGTATTCTTAAAAAGATTACAAGTAGATCTCCTCAGAGATTCTGGAGAAGTGTGCCGATAGGAGTCTAGTCAGCGCGCGACCACTTTGTCCCTTTGATGATGCGAGCGATGAGATTCCCTTCTCGCCTGGTTCGGGGAATCAGAGAATAGAAGGTTGGTAGAACCCTCTTGCTGCTTCTCAAAATCGCCTTCAATAAGGAATTCCTTCTCACCTGGTTCCGGAGATTCCTTGAGAAGAAGGACGATGTTAGGGTATCAACACCCTGAATAGAGAAGCAATTCTCTAAAAGGTCTCTGAATTCGAGAGCGCACGGTGCGTTGTGAAGAAGCCTCTGCTTGTGGAGTCCTCTTTTTGTCTTCGATCGATCGATCTATATCTCGTGCGTCCGTATGCGTCTCTGCGTGTCTCTCTCCTTGTACCCTTGATGGGCTATTTATAGGGAGAGCAAGGGTATAATCGTCCCTTGAAGATATGAAAAACAGATTGAATCAAATCTGTTTAAATCTGGAAAGTAGTCTTGTTGCGAGGCTAGGATCAGCTTTTGCGAAGCTAGAATTGGCAGGTCGGTGGACCTTCTCGATCTGTTTTGATCCTTTCCATATCGTTGGAGGATTTCCCCTGATCTTCTTACTCGTTTTAGAAGAGTCAAGAGATTGTGGCAATCAACTGCCAATTTGATCTCTGATTTGATCTTAATTGGATTTGATCTGATTGGATCCGATCTCATCCGGAGATTTGATTGGTCAAAGGTTGACCATAGCAGACCAATAGCGGAGCTGTCTGTATTGAGCTCGTAGCGGAGCTAGAGACGATTTCTGGCAAAGTCCGAAAGAAACCCTTTGGCGGAGCTGGAAGTCCTCTGTGGCGAAGTTTGCGCGTTAGCTTCTTGGCGAGGCTTCGAATGGCTTCAAGGCGAAGTTGGGTGATATTAGCCTCTCAAGCGAGGCTATCCCTTTGGGCTCATGCGATGCTAAGTGTTAGCACCTTAGACCTGCTGAGGTCTATTTAGAAACAATCCGGGTTCACTGTCTGCTTGCTGGATCAGTGGAGTCCAAGTTGCTTCCTTGTCCCTCGGAGATGGGTGAAAATTGGTCTTCAGCTCGTCTGTCACTTGTCTTTTGTAAATGTCAACAAGTTTAGACATTGTTCGGACCAATGAGAATCTTGTCTTTTTTAAGTGTCAACAAGACCCCCTTCAAAGTTTTCAGAAGTCTGCAATGGCTCAGACTTTGAAATACTTTGAACTGCTTTGATTGATGGTGAATGAACGTCGCCATGATGGTTGAGTTCAGCTTCGCTTTGAATCCTGCTTTGGGATGTTTGCCGAAGAATTGTACAGGTTCGTGCCTTTGAATAGCTTCGCGTGCAGGTAGCCCGCGTCTGGGCTTCCGAAGATATATTCGCTTGGGAGCGCATGTCACTTTCCCGAGGCCAACTGCCGTGGGCCAGTTACGAGGAGGATTACTCCTTTATTCGCGCTGATCGAGGGAGATATTCTCCGATTTGCACGTTTCCAAGGGAGGATATTCCCTTTCTTCGAGGCGCCATAAGTGCCTTTATGAGGGAGACGTTTCTCCCTTTGTACGGTTCCAAGGGAAGCCGTCCCTGTTCTCAAGGCGCAGTAAATGCCTTAAATGCGCTCGTGAGGCGGCAGCGCTCAGGCCATGGGGGCCTATAAATAGGACACTTGAGGTCCTCTGAAGAGAAGCGATCTGCTCTTCTTCTTCTCTTCTCTTGGTTGAGAGAGATACTCAGATCTCTGAATTAGTGGGAATGCCCACTCTGGTTATTATCCAGCCAAGGACTGGTAAGTCTTGATCATTCAACGACTTCACCAATTTTAGGGAATTCATGTCCCTTAATTCAGCTTTAGCGGCTGCTTCAGGGATTAGTTTCCCTTGTTCTCCATTTAACTGATCTGCGGAGATGGATTTTGACATAGCTTCCCAGTGAAGCTATCATCTTGACTTGATCACAGAAAGATCATTGCATGTTAAGTCCGCTGCACAGGCAGAACTTGGGACCTGGTATCTTCAAGGTTGAGCCAGTCTTGCCATATAGGTAAAGCTAAGACTGTGTCCCATAGGATCAGTCTGGCTTAGCCATATAGGCGAGGCTAGGACTTGGCGTTTGCTGAGCCAGCTCATCAGTGCCGTGTAAGCGAGGCTTATCCTCTGCTTTTTTGGATCGCTTCGACCCAAAAGATTTGGCTTAGTTCTTTTGTAGCCTCTCCTGTGCTTAGTTGCTAATCTGTTCTGATTTGCCTTGCAGTGGGCTATGTTCGCCAATCTTGTGACTTGATGGAAGGAACCATAAAATTGCCTTATGCTTCCCTGGTTGAAGCTTTACTTTTAAGCAGGAGGAACAACTTGGGGCAGCGGGTGCGTGTCCCAGAGGCTATTGGCAGCCTCTTATACGAGATGATTCGTTCTGAGGTGAGGCTGGTAGCCGCTTATCCGGATGATCCGCTTCGGGGTAGTGGGCGTCACCTGTGAGATCACTGGCATCATTGCCAACTTTCAACTTTGGTGGCCTTTGTCGGGGACGATCCACTTCGGAGAGCAGGCATTACACCTGTCGGACCACTGACATCACTGCCAATTCCCATTATAGGTGGTCTGACGTGTTGGCGGCGATAAGTTTTATTGCCAGGCTTCAACAAAGATGACCTCGCTTTCTAGTGGCAAAATCTGCCATTTTTGTGGAGAATTATGGCCGTGTCTCCGTGACACAACTGGTTACAGCCTTGTGTAGGAGGAAGGCCTTTCGTGTCCAGCCGGTCTGACTTAGAAGCAAATAAAACCGCTTGTATGCATTTTGCGCAAATGACCCTGTCGAGCCACTGAATGTGTTGTATGAAACACAACTTTGATGTAATATCAATGTACCCTTCCTTTTAAATCAATGAAAGTTCATCTTCTGATCCTCTGATTTTTGCTTACTTTTATTGAAAGTTTGGCCATAGCGGGGCTAAACTGTATGCGGAGTTAAGGGCATAGTCCCTTCTTTGAATGAACTTCGCGAAACTGGTATGTCCGCGAACAGCGCCTTTTTAAGGGGCTAAGATAAGCCTTTCGGCGAAGTCCCTGAAGGATTGCGCGAAGTCCGCATTTTAAGCCAGGGCGAAGTTAACCCTTAGTGGGATCGAAGCAGCGCTTCTCGGGAAGGCGCTTCGGGTGGCGTTTCGAATTAATTCGAAACGGCGGCGTACGCCCTTTTCGAGGCCTCGTTTCAGGCGCTGATTGGCCTATAAAAGCCCGATCGGGCTGAACAGGAAAAGATCTCCTTTTTTTCAGAGAAATTTCTTGACTTTCCCTCTCCCTCTTCCTTCTTCATTCAGAGAACTTTGAGAACTCTTGCAGCTCTTCAATGGCGCCCAAAAGACGAGTTGGGAAAGAAGTGGCGACTTCTGCAACGGAGGGTCCTCCTCCTTCGGTCATCGAGCGACCAATCGCCGGTAAGAGACTTTCTCTCCTAATTAGAGACTGCGGTCTCTTTCTTTTAAAGCCGGTATTTGGCTTATCAGGACGATCGAATATGATCTGTCCTCGTTAGGGAACTCGTCTCCCTGAATTTCCCTATCTTCTTTGTACAGGGAATTAAGAACTGAACAGTTCTTCTTTGGGCTTCCGTATGAAGCCATTACTTGGGCTGTCTTCGTCTTGTTTGAGGAACAGGACTCGGGTCTGTCTCTTCAGTCATGCCATGAAGGATGACTCTTGACCATAATGCCCTCTTGATGACGTCAGCCCTTAAGGCTGTACCACTTCCTGCTTAAGCGAAGTTGGTATTTAGACATTTTCTGCAAAATGCAGATTTGTTTGCGGGATCAAGCTTTGTCGAGGCTGTCGCTTTACTGGCCTTGCTCACAAGGTGAGGCTATGCCTTAGCTAATCTTATATCTTCATGTCCGCTTGACTGTTGAACTAATCATAGTTCTTTTCCTTTTTCTTTCTTTGCAGTGCCCTACACCCCTGGTCCCTTGAATAGTCTGTTTGGGATGACCAGCCGAGCGGATGGCAGCATCAGCCTTCAATTCTATGGCCAGGCTTCTCTCTTTAGTGAGTGGAGTTCCATCGTCTGGGACACGCTTATCCATGGTGGTGACCCGCTCACCATGAGGAGTATTCTAACCACCGCTCCTCTCGAAGACATCGACCGTCGGAGTTATAAAAGCCCAATTTCATGTTCGGAGATGCCGCGTCCGATCCTGATCGCCAATTACAAGCAGGCGAGGGACAGTGGATCTTCGAGTTGGATGGCGAGAAGTTTTATCTTCCGTCTAACAAGCGGCACTTTCCTTTGTCTTCTTTTGAGTGTGTAACTCAGGCTCGGAAGATGGCATGGGGCGTGAGCCAAGTGTCGAGTCCGTCCACGTCGGGAGATTGAAATCTCAGTCTCCTGGTTTTTCAAGGGCGGGCCCTCCTCACAACATAATAGGCCTATATCCTGGAAACGTGTCGCGGGAGCTTCCGGTAGGAGAGAATCCGGCTGTGACGCAGACCTTTGGCACCCAATTCTGCACAGTTGACGGGAATTATCCCGCCACTGACTTCAGGACTCCTGGTTGTGTTTGATAATGAGACTTGGCTATCTGTCAGTTCAAAGGTCGCGATGACATAACTGGTTGAGACGTCACCAAGCTTCAAAAATTGGTGATACTCGTTTTTTGTAAATGTCAACGAGTATCGAGACCTGCCTTTTGTAAATGTCAACAGGGCTCGGAATTGAGACTCAGCTGTCTGCTGGTTCAGAGGTCGCAATGACATGACCGGATGAGACGCCACCAAGCTTCAAAAATTGGTGATACTCGTCTTTTGTAAATGTCAACGAGTATCGAGACCTGTCTTTTGTAAATGTCAACAGGGCTCGGAGTTGAAACTTAGCTGTCTGCTGGTTCAGAGGTCGCAATGACATAACCGATTGAGACGCCACCAAGCTCCAGAAATTGGTGATACTCGTCTTTTGTAAATGTCAATGAGTATCGAGACCTGTCTTTTGTAAATGTCAACAGAGCTCGGAGTTGAAACTTAGCTGTCTGCTGGTTCAGAGGTCGCAATGACATAACCGATTGAGACGCCACCAAGCTTCAAAAATTGGTGATACTCGTCTTTTGTAAATGTCAACGAGTATCGAGACCTGCCTTTTGTAAATGTCAACAGGGCTCAGAATTGAGACTCGGCTGTCTGCTGGTTCAGAGGTCGCAATGACATAACCGGATGAGACGCCACCAAGCTTCAAAAATTGGTGATACTCGTCTTTTGTAAATGTCAACGAGTATCGAGACCTGTCTTTTGTAAATGTCAACAGGGCTCGGGGTTGAGACTTAGCTGTCTGCTGGTTCAGAGGTCGCAATGACATAACCGGATGAGACGCCACCAAGCTCAAGGTTGGTGATAGTTATCTTTTGTAAATGTCAATAAGTATCGAGTTTGTAGTGGAATTTGGGAGAAGTCTCGTTTTCACGGGGAGAAACGAGGGAATCACTGTCATAGGTTTAATGTTAACGTAACAGCGAAATGTATTTGTGGTCTTACCATTCTATGGATGAGAATTGGTAAGTGATTTTGGAAGGTCTCGTCCTCGCGGGGAGAAACGAGGGAATTGCTGTCATAGGTTTAGTGTTAACGTAACAGCGAAATGTGTATGTGGTCTTACCATTCTATGGATGAGAATTGGTAAGTAATTTTGGAGGTCTCGTCCTCGCGGGGAGAAACGAGGGAATTGAACGGGAACAGGTCCCTTAGGATTTTTAGCAAACCCCCAGCTGTCAACGGGTTTGATATGCCTTTACCAACTACCGTTTGAGTCGGGCTACCCATGCTATTCCCCTCAGCATGATGAGTTGTCAAGGACTTATGTTGGGCTTAAAAGCCAACATTTTTCTCTATCCTTAATCGTTAAAGGATATTGGATTATCGGGTTAATGTCTGCATAACCCTGATTCCCCTCTAGGATAACCGGTGCACGGCCAGGTTCCTGTTGGTTTATGGCTGTATGATTTCACTTGGGGGAAGAAAAGGCTCTCTTTGTGTGTACTTTGCACACGAAGGTCTTGATCAGAGGTGTAGTGTTAACTTGATCAAGAAAAGGATCCTTGATTAAGGATAATACTTCTTTAAGAACTTGTCATTGATCGGCATCATGAGTAGGTCGCCCTCTGCAGTCGTGAGGCGGTATGCTCCGTTTGAATAGACTGTTTCTATTACAAACGGTCCTTCCCATTTAGGCTGAAATTTGCCTTTGGTCTTGTGCGTCATAACCATCGGTCGTCTGACGGTAAGACCAGGTCTCCTTTCTGAAAGATTCTCTGTTTGACCTTCTTATTGAAGGCTTTTGAGATTCGAGCTTGATATAGCTCGATATGCTGCTGAGCTTGTAGTCGCTTCTCGTCCAAAGCTTCGAGCTCTTGAAGGCGTAGGCGATCATTGTTCCTCTGATGTAGTTTTAGTAATCAGAGCTACTCGCAACGATGGCATCTGGATTTCCAATGGGAAGACTGCTTCGCACCCATATACCAGGGAAAAAGGCGTATTTCCTGTCGGTGTCCGCACCGTGGTTCGGTAGGCCCAAAGACATTCACCAAGCTTTTCGTCCCAATCTCGCTTGTTCGAGGAGACGAATTTCTTGAGTAGCTTGATGATCGTTTTGTTGAATGCTTCCGCCAAGCCGTTAGCGACGGGATTATAGGCAGTTGAAGCCACATTCTGAATTCGGTATTTATCGCAGAATCGATAGAATATCTGACTTATGAATTGGGGACCATTGTCATGGATGATCCGCCTAGGGACACCAAATCGATGAATGACATGGTGCTTGATGAAGTTAACCACATTAGGGGTTTTGACTTCAAGCAGTGGTATAGCTTCTGCCCACTTTGAGAAGTAATCGGTTATTGCCAGGATGAACCGGTGACCTCTTGTCGAAGAGGGGCTGATTGGCCCTACGACGTCGATTCCCCATGCTTCAAATGGCCATGAAGCAACAGTTGAGTGGAGCAGCTCCGAAGGCTGGTGTATGAAGTCCGCATGAATTTGGTATGCTTTACACCTTCGTGCGTATTGGATGGCATCGGTATCATAGTTGGCCAATAGTATTCAAGTCTGTGCAACCTGTCTTTGAGCTTTGGACCTGGCTGATGAGCTCCGCAAATGCCATCATGCGCTTCTTGGAGCGCTTCCTGTGCTTCTGAATTGGAAAGGCAACGGAGGAGAACACCGTCATATGAGCGACGGTAAAGTGTCTTCAAAGTCGGATCGTAATAGAACCGGAGAGACCTTCGTCTGATGGACGCCGCTTCCTTGGGATCGTCTGGAAGCAGACCGTGCAAAGCATAGTCGATGAGAGGAAAGTGCCAGTCTCTTGGTTCGAGATCCGTGGAGATATTATAGACTTCTCGAGTTCTTAGTATGTGCTTGGAGCATACAAGATGTCGAGTTGCGACTGTGAGGTGATACTCGGTGTCGGCTGGCAAGGCTAGCGTCGTCGCTAATGCAGCGAGAGCGTCCGCCTTGGTATTCTGAGATCGGGACACATGCCCGATGTAGAAACCTTCAAATAGGTTAGCCAATTCGATGGCTGTATGGTAGTAAGGCATCAAGTCCTCATGGCGGACTTCGTATTCGCCTTTAACCTGATTGATGATCAGTTTTGAATCGCCATAAGCTTCGAGGTAGCGTACCCCCATTCCATGGGCGAGTTGAAGACCGATGAGCAGAGCATTATATTCTGCTACATTGTTGGAGCACGATTCTGTCAGAGAAAATGCTCTGGGCAGGACATGATTTTGTGGGGAGATAAATAAACAACCCCCACTCCGACAATAATCTTGCCTTTAGGGCCCATTCGCGATGCTCCATCAAAGAACATCTGCCATACTTCCTCTTCTGAGGTTGAATTAGACTCGAAGACCTCATCAGGGATGTCTTCGTGAAGCTTTGAGTGTTCCGAAACTGGATGAGCAGCCAAGAACTCTGCAAGGGCCTGGCCTTTAACCGCCTTCTGAGGCGTGAAGATCATGTCGTATTGAGACAATAAAAGTACCCACTTAGCCAATCTTGAATTCAATAATCCTGGCTTCGTCATAAGAAGACGCAATGGGTTTACTCTGGAGATGACATGTATGGTCTGGCCGACCAAGTAATGTCGTGTCTTCTGAACAGCGAAGATGAGAGCTAAACACTCTTTCTCAATAGGGTTGTAGCGAGATTCCGCTCCTATGAGAGTTCTGCTCAGATAATAAATGGCCTGCTCGTGGCCATTGTCGTCCTTTTGAGCGAGGAGGGCACCGAGGGAGTAATCCATAGCTTTTACATAAAGCAAGAATGGTTTCCCTGATGTAGGGGCCACTAAGACTGGAGGCTTTGTGAGGTACCTCTTGATGTCTTCATAAGCTTCCTGACAAGCTTGATCCCATACGAAGGAGGCACCCTTTTCATGAGTCGGGTAAACGGCTGACAGCAGCCTGAATCTCCTAATATAAGCCAGCCTGCCTTGCAGGCCTCTAAGCTCCTTGAGGCCTCTCTTTTCCCTTGGTTGGGATTTGAGTGGATGCTGGTATTTGTACTGACGTCGTTTGCTGTTGTGTCTCGTCAGTAGACTTTTCATACTGCCTCAAGTATGATTTTTCGGATCGGGTGCCCGTCTGTTGAGGCGCGTCGGCTTACGCTGCGCAAGCATGCTTTTCTCCTTCGGAATCACTGAGGGAAGCCGATGTAAGATTGCCGTCATCTGGCGGGATGGAGATGACATTGCAAGACTTGCCCTTTGAGTTGGGCTGCTTGGATCCCGCTGTACGTCTTGGACGAGGTCTGATGTATCCACATGACTTCTCCTGTCTCCAATGTTAAGGGAACAAGACCCTTATTGTTTTGAGCTGTAGCTGGAAGATGCTTGACTTCCAACCGTGGCGCAGGGACGGAATAAGTCCCGTCAGGAACTGTGACCTTCGGAGCTTTGCCGAACTCAAGAGTCACCATATTAGCAGTGACTTTCTTCTGCTCCGTCTTCAATGTCAGAACCCCGGCATCGACCAGGGCTTGTATTCTGTCCTTGAGGACATAACACTTGTTAGTAGGATGGTGAATCATCCTATGGTAGAGGCAGTATTTAGGGTCATTTGTGCTCCCTATCTCATTGGGACGCCGAGCATCTGGCAGCTTAATTTTGTTCCCTTTGTGGAGCAGATGGAATATGGTGACCACCTGATCGTCTTTGAAGGAGTACTGCTTTTGAGGGAACTTGGGTTCCTGATTGTTGAAGCCGCTCTTCTTGGCTTTTGACTGCACATCTCCGGATAACTCCACAGACATAGTCTCTTTGCCTTTAGCTTGAGAAGATTGCGGTAGGTCGCTACGCCCTTTGTTGTTCGTCCCCCATTTGCCTCTAGGGCGAATGGTTCGAACTTTTTAGCCGACTTCTCGGCTATCTCAGCTTGTTTGACCAATTCTTTCCAAGTGTGGGCTTTAACAGCCCCCATGCGAACTTCCACTTGGTCTAGGAAGTTGTGTCTGCATGTCTGTAAGAGCATAGGTAATGGCATCCCTGCTGGGCACATCAAGGATAAGTTTCTGAACCGTTCAATGTAGTCACGGACAGATTCGCCCTTCCTCTGCACAGTGGAGAGGAGCTTGTCCATAGTTACTTCGGTATCATCCTCATAGAAACGAGAAGGAACCGAGTTTCCAGGTCGATCCAGGAGTTGATAGAGCCTGGAGGGAGACTGCGAAACCAGTCAAATGCCACCCCCTTTAGGTGCCAATGAACAGCCTAGCCATGATGGCGTCATTGCTTATAACATTACTAGTCTAAGACCGTAAATAGTAGATGTGCTGATTTGGCGAGCTCTTTCCATCATAGGTATGCAGCGTTGGCGGTTTGAACTTCGGTGGATATGGCACCGAATCCCACTCCAGCGGATAAGGACGGACTGCCCCTACCTTCTTTAATTCATCCCTCTGAGCTAGGGATGCGATTTGAGCCTGGAGGCCCTTAAGGACTTCGGCATCTAAGGAAGAACCCTCTTTGGATTTCTCCGTCTTTGGCTGCTCATTGCTGAAATGTTCCTCCTCATCGTGATTGCTCCCGGCATCATTGTTATTCCGGTTATTGAGGATTGAGCGAGCATCTGTTGAATATTGTCCAGAGCCTCTTGCTGGGTTCTGGAAGTTTGCTCCTGAGCTTCCAGGCGCCGACGAAGATCGTCGTTGACGTTATCAGCTATATTGACTGATGCTCTGTTTGTTCGCACCGAGCTAACTGTCGCCGAAGAGGCATACCCACTATCTTCACCTTCTTCGTCCGATGATTGGAGTGATCTCCTGGTTTCTGGCGAGGCTAGGGCCGTCGAGGAAGAAGGCTGTTCATAAGTGTAGGGTATCGCCGCCCTGGATCTGGTGTTCCAGAAAACACCTTCTTCATGCACCAAGACTTCGCCTAAGCCTGGGCTGTAATCTGGATCTGGGGAGCTGTAGGGGGTGTCGTCAGATGTTTTTGTCTTCCCTGCGCAGCTCCCGCCCTCTCCCAGTCATGTTGACGGATGCGGAGGGGAGATCTCGCAAGATACTCCTTCTGCGATGCTCCATCGGGGCTTGTACCGATAGTCGATCAAAAACTGACCGTCGTCTTGGAGGCGTGGCGGGGATTGGTCCCAGCCGGCAATGGACCGAGTGGAGTGTCACCAGCTGACATCCCACTTGTCGACAACAGGGGAAAGAGGTTTGTCTATCCGTCAACAATTTTCTCAGATCGGACCCGTTGGGTTTCTGCAATCGAGCGCAAAGGCTCTTTTGGGTCGCACATAGGATGACGTCCTGCTTCTTTTATCCCTGCAGATGGGATTAGCACTGAATAGTGCTTTGGTTCTAGCTTCGCCATCAGGCGTGAGCTTAGTACTTAACGAACTGGAGAGCGGAGCACGCTGCGGTGCTTTACCCGCTATGCTGCTGCGAAGGCAATTGGCCTTAGATGGTACTTTGGCTTTAGCTTCGCGGTCACGAACCCTGCGCGTACGCTGTGGTACAGTAGCTTCGCTCATGAGAACGAGGCCGGCGCGAGGCATTGCTGCTCTTGAATTGGGTGACGGTATGATTGCCGTCTTGATTTTATGATTGGAGCAGACAGGCATCTTGCCTTTTTCTTCGCGAGAGAGGCGCGGTTTAGGCGTAGCTACGCCTGAAGCTTCGGTCGGAGACTTCTGTTTAGGCTTCCATATCCGCCTTGGCAGAGGAGACTTAGGTTCGCAAGGAACCTGATTAGCCACACACGAGGCTGAGGGGTGTTGGCAGAATTCTGCTTCCGGTTTCTGATTTGAAACCTTGGTCGTGGAAACCCTCCTACGCTTCCGTGCTCGAAGCATTGGGCCACCCCCAGAGAGGACTTCTTCAAATCTTCCTTCATTGAACTGAACCACCAAGTTCTCACAAGTAAAGGATCAGACTGCGGACGTGCCTCCTTGTTGCGCCAAATAACCGCAGTAGATTCGTAGAGAACCTTTTTCAGTCTCCGCAGAGACTTTCCTTGAAGATTTAGCCAGAAAGGCTCTGGCTGCACCGACTTTTCTGAATTCAGAGTTAGACCCGAAGGTCTGTTCTTCGTCGCATTGCGACACTTGATTCTCGGTAGTGGAGAATTTCATCCCCAGCAGAGTCGCCATCTTATTTTCCATTATGATTGCAAAGGGGAAAAACTTACAAAAAAGAGTTTGAGGAGCTAAATTACAAGTATTCTTAAAAAGATTACAAGTAGATCTCCTCAGAGATTCTGGAGAAGTGTGCCGATAGGAGTCTGGTCAGCGCGCGACCACTTTGTCCCTTTGACGATGCAAGCGATGAGATTCCCTTCTCGCCTGGCTCAGGGAATCAGAGAATAGAAGGTTGGTAGAGCCCTCTTGCTGCTTCTCAAATTGCCTTCAATAAGGAATTCCTTCTCGCCTGGTTCCGGAGATTCTTTGAGAAGAAGGACGATGTTAGGGTATCAACACCCTGAATAGAGAAAGCAATTCTCTAAAGGTCTCTGAATTCGAGAGCGCACGGTGCGTTGTGAAGAAGCCTCTGCTTGTGGAGTCCTCTTTTTGTCTTCGATCGATCTATATCTCGTGCGTCCGTATGCGTCTCTGCGTGTGTCTCTCTCCTTGTACCCTTGAAGGGCTATTTATAGGGAGAGCAAGGGTATAATCGTCCCTTGAAGATATGAAAACAGATTGAATCAAATCTGTTTAAATCTAGAAAGTAGCCTTGCTGCGAAGCTAGGATCAGCTTCTTGGCAGGTCGGTGGACTTTCTCGATTTGTTTTGATCCTTTCCATATCGTTGGAGGATTTCCCCTGATCTTCTACTCGTTTTAGAAGAGTCAAGAGATTGTAGCAATCAACTGCCAAATTGATCTCTGATTTGATCTTAATTGGATTTGATCTAATTGGATCCGATCTCATCCGAGATTTGATTGGTCAAAGGTTGACATAGCAGACCATAGCGGAGCTGTCTGTATTGAGCTCGTAGCGGAGCTAGAGACGATTTCTGGCGAAGTCCGAAAGAAACCCTTTGGCGGAGCTGGAAGTCCTCTGTGGCGAAGTTTGCGCGTTAGCTTCTTGGCGAGGCTTCGAATGGCTTCAAGGCGAAGTTGGGTGATATCAGCCTCTCAAGCGAGGCTATCCCTTTGGGCTCATGCGATGCTAAGTGTTAGCACTTAGACCTGCTGAGGTCTGTTTAGAAACAATCCGGGTTCACTGTCTGCTTGCTGGATCAGTGGAGTCCAAGTTGCTTCCTGTCCCTCGAGATGGGTGAAAATTGGTCTTCAGCTCGTCTGTCACTTGTCTTTTGTAAATGTCAACAAGTTTAGACATTGTTTGGACCAATGAGAATCTTGTCTTTTTTAAGTGTCAACAACTGGCTATGGACATCCTGGAAGAACTGACTCTCTAGATGGTCGAGCAGTTCTTCTCCACAATGAAGTATTGTACTGAATTGGTACTCACCAGGCGAAGTTCCTTTGAGTTTACGCGAACAGTACTCGAGAACCAAGTTGAAAATATCAAGACTGAAGATTCTAATCGGGCGAAATTGTATCAGGTGCTAGTCGAGCAACTGGGTACATACTCGAAGGATCTAAGGAACCTAGAGAAAGTCTAGTTGCTGATGCTCAACGGGTGTCAGTGAATCTTCGTGCTGCACACAAACGAGAACGAAAAAAAGGTTGAGGAGCATATAGCTGAGGAAGCTCGTTGTCTTGATGATTTTATGGCCAACTTTAAAATCTGACAGAAACCTTCAGCAATCTAAGATCATCATCAAGAATGCGGAGGGTGTGATAGCAAGTGCTTGAGCTGCATTGCTAAGGCATGAGCCTTTATTCATGACAACGAGCAGAGCTTGCGAATGAGAAGTAGAAGGTGGAGGAGCTTGAGACTGCCAAAAGTCAGGTACAACAGGAGCTCGATGTTCACAACTCGAAGTTGGAAGCTCTTTAGGTACAACTTGTTAC